>JAZHYW010000241.1:0-152807 GCA_037355805.1 Ixodes ricinus
GCTTTTGTGCCGATTGTCACTCATATTTCACCCCAATCTTCGTACAATGAAAGTTTTCCCCCTCGCCTTCCCAAAGGCGCGCCTTTTTGTTTCCCAGAGTTTCTCCGAAAAAATCCTCAAACAAAAGGGGTGGTTTTACAGTAGTAAAGATCGCCACACTGAGGCGCAACAAAGAACGGGGAACAACCCACGACAGCAATACTGACTAAAGTGTCAAAGAAAATAACAAATAGAAAGAAAATTAGAAGTAAACACAAAAAGAATGCGCTTTTTTTGCTTGTTGTATATTTGACCTTACAACAAGAAAGCGTCGAGGGTTTTTTTTCTTTTGCTTTTTCTGTCTTCAGTTTGGCCTTTATTGCTCTCGCGAACATTGTCTGTAAGCGAAGATTGATAAGCAGAGAACAGGACAGGAAATGAACTAATAGCTGGATGACCTCTCAAAGATGCCAACAAAGCGTCCGCCATCGTTGAGTGCCTTTATAAACGCAACCTACTTGAAGAAGGTGCGACCAGTGCCGTGGCTATTATGTGGGCTCTCTTTGTTATCCGTTCACTAGTTTCCGTATCCCAAGTTCGTTTATAGTAAACTCCCCATATAGGGAGTATGGATTACTAGTTAAACGATGCGTCTAACGTACGCCGCATGACGTGATATTCAACGATGTCATTATACGCCTCGCAAGTGGGCTCATTTTCGTCTTCTGCGCATGAGAAAGGAGGCGCGAAGGCGGGAGAGGAGGTTGATGACGATTCCGACTAAGCTCCGCCCTCGCACATGTCGCGGGAGGCTGAGGGTAAACAAACATCGGCGTCGGTAATGGCGGCCGTGCTGTATAGCGGCGACCCCGAGTCTTTTGTTTATTGTAGCCCTGTTAAAATTTGCCGAGTTCACAAGATCGAGCAGCTTTGTTCCCCTTACGATTCCTCCGTCGTCTGCTCGAGGAAATTCGACGATTCCAAGATGAAGACGACGAAGAGCATCAAAAAGAAGGCGCTTGCCGAACCTCGCGATTGAAACGGCGGTTGCGCCGGTCATTACGAGGCCGCCGTCCGATTGTGCCGGTAAGTTGCCTTTTATCTTGTTCTTCCTTTACGAATTCACAACGGACTTTGCCTTCTAGGAGGTCTTTATAAATCTTGTGTGGCGGAGTCGATAGGCTATTGCTTGAAAAACAGCTGAGAAGGTAGTGTTTTCGCGATCCCTCGGAGCCTATCTTCGCAGGTGATATTTAGGAATATATACTCATAATTTCGACTCGAAACTGCACGGAGGCCGCATGAACCATGCTCCGATTCATTTTAAATGCGATCGAAGTTAGATGTACATGGGCGAGTCCCGAGCTTTGATCATAGCTGCCATGCATGTGAGATCATACAGTGGAAGGGCTGATCAGATTCTCGCGTGTGTAATTTTCGCTTCGTTCGCACTTAGGTGAGACGCAGTATAGTCATACATCGTATTTGGTATAGTAGTTGCAGTCTACGGTTGTAATCATGGCACTATAGAAAAGCACAGAGCACAAAACTTACCACAAAAACGCGATCTTTTTTTTTTTCTCTCAGGAATGAAATTTGAATGGCTGTTACGTGTAATACAGTGAACCAACTCGGACAGTACAAATTTGCCGTTTCACATTAGCCAGTATGAGTGCATTGCCAAAGAAGTGTCGATGCCGTCTTTCTGCAAAATGTGTCGCGCAAGGTATCTTCGAACCACACCTTTCGACGCTGTCAGTGTCTGACGTGCATTTGTGTGTCCCTTGTTTCCTTTTTCGTTCCCATACCAAGATAAAATTTCGGAGATTGCGCACTATTCAAGCCTAGCTAATGAGCTCCCGATGGAATTGACACGGGAGTAAACAGTGACTAACATGTAGGTTTGTTTTGTTCACTCAGCAGACTGGGTCAAACAAAAGCCAGTGTGTAAGTGACAAACTTTCTAACATCATTTGTCATTTCTAGGTCCCAGATGGGCTGTTGACATCCAGAAACACTCCAACAGATGGTGGTCATGCAGCGATTGTGAAGAATGTCAAGACAGTCCCATTTGAATCCACATTTCTAGTCCACTCACCGACTATCTTTCCTTGCTTCATCAATGCCCAAGGACGCCAGCCACTGAGTGACTACTCGCATGTGTTAGCGATGGTGGCATGCAAGGCTCCAGTATTGTCGCTGCAGATAGGGCTCACCCTCGCACCAAAGCTGTTCGTGGTGTGCCTTTCCACAGAATTGTTTGGTTCATTCCAATTTCCTAGAAACGTCAATATTCAGTTTGGTGTGCTTTGCGGCTGAAGTAGATTTGTCAAGGATCTCTCGTCTCTTTCCTCGGGGTAGTACCATGTCAGCTCCTTTGCATGAGCCACTTGGAAACTGGACTGCTCTAAAGCACTTGTAATTGACCTTACCTGTCATGTCCATGCTAATGCTGAAATGTAATAAGTTCACTGAACCAAGTTTTACTAATGAACAAACACAATCAGTCGAAAGGTTTGATGGCTTTATTTGTTTTCTCGAAGTATACACAGTTTCATACATAATATATGATGCTGGCAAGGCTACTTTCATTAGCAGACAACTTAGTCTACACTCCGTTTCACAATAACTTGGCGAACTGTGGAGGCTATGGCTCCTGCGACCCAGTAAGAATGTCAGAGCGAGGCACATGGCAGCATGTCACAGGAGCGTTCGTGTCACAGCGCCAAATGCAAGGACCACCCACCAGAACCGGCTGTTGTCTGCTGAGAAACCAAACAACTTCGGATGAACGTCCACTACAGCAACACTTTTATGAGACAACCACATGCTCAATTTGCCCATGAATGTGTGGCGGGTGCTAATGCTAGGGCAATGTTTTGAGCGGAAGTGGTCGATTCACAGCTGCGATTGTTCGAACATCGTTCAGAAGCCGTATTTTTCTAAGAAAAGTGTTGATCCATATTAAGTGTCGTTAATAAGTAACATAAGTCTTCGTCTTTTTTCCGTGTCGTGTAGAGTTGCGGTCAGAATAATCCGACAGCAACACTACTAAAAGAAGAAAAAGAAAGCCTAGAACTATGTTTTGTCGCAGATGGCGCTGTTGCTGTGGCGATAACGAGGACTCGGCCATGCAGTGTTGTCACGTGCCTGGCTCCGATACTCTTATTGGGTCGTGGGGGCCGCAGCCTTCACAGTTTGCCAAGTTACCCTGAAACGGAGTATAGTGTCTCACCTGTACACGCTATAAAACGAATAAGATGCCAGGTGTAGCCACTCTCGCAGCTGTAGCCTTTATATTATTACTTGCTATGCTGTTTGGAAGAGTACATAAAAAAATCAGTTTACAAAGCCAAATCTAATTTTTTGCACTCTTGCATGTTACGAAAATAAAAGCATCATGCCTGAACACCAACATCTGTCTCTAAATTATTCCTTGCTGAAATAAAAAATAAATGTACAGTGAACATGAACCAATACAATCTCAAACAGGTTTAAAGGGATACTACAACGAAATTCGGGTGCTTATTTTATGGTCTATATGTGTTCAAAGGAGCAGTATCACATCGGACACACCAATATCTTGTTAAAAAAGACACGAAAAGGAATTTTAAAACGAATTACACGATTAGCAAAGAGCACCTGGTGGATGTCGCTAACGCCTCGTTTATAATGCCCGTCTAGGAACCTTGAGAGGTAGTCACTGTTATTGTCTCGCCTCCGGCCACGACGAGAGAAGAGGGGAAGGAGGAACTTTCCTCTTCACGAGAATCTCTTTTGTGTGACCCAGAAGTCGCTATTGTCCCCCTATAAGATTATAGAAGATTAACCCGTCACTCAAAATTCGTACAAAAGCAGCCGCTTCGGTGGCTGGAACGACTAGGCCATCCTCTCGACGTCAGCCTCGCCCTAGCTTTGCTCGTCCCGAGACCAATCGTTGCCCGAGACGACCTACGTCATGATTGCGTCGGATGTCACGTGCTCTAAGCTGGGCCTTCTCCGAGCGCCTGCCAGAGTGGGCCGTTTATAACGAAAAATACAGCCACCAGGCTCAAAATACAAACGTCCGATTGTCATTTACGGATATTGTGGGTCATATTCAACATATTTTTGAACACGACGGATATATTTCAAATTTCGTTGAAGTATCCCTTTAAGAATGGGTATGAATCAATAAACAATTACTTCAACCTGCAAGCTTGAAATCCAGTATGCGTGAGCAATAAATACCCTGGCCTTTCGACTATTCCCCGTCGACACTAAAGGCCCGTTCACACTCTTGCGACCGAGAGAGACCAGACCGGTTTTTAAGCCTCTTGCGATCTCTCAGGACCAGCTCCGCTGCAACGCATCCGGTCCTAAGAAGTCGCAAAAGGCTTAAAAACCGGTCTGGTCTCTCTCAGTCTTAGTCGGTCGCAAGAGTGTGAACGGCGCTTTATTCTCTATGCATAGGGACTTCGTCGATTTCACGGCAGTTCAAGCATTGGTCACGCAACATGCTCATGTTTATAGTTTCGGCTGTGCTATAGGAATAACAAAGGTGAGTTGTGTGTTGCTGAGTCAAAGCAGAAGTCTGAGGTCTAAAAGGCTTCTTAAAACTGGTTTTGACTTCATAATTACATGACTCGAACATAAACTACTTACTTTACCAAGTCTAAGGATTCACAAATAATTTGTTAACATGTATTCTGCTTTTATCTTTATTCACTTATGGAACTGATTGCGTATATAAAATATGCAATCAGTCTTGCACACCTCCCCATTGCAACAAGGAAGAGGGAGATTTGTTGGCTTTTTTTTTCTCACCGGAAAGCAGAAAAAAAAAGGAACATGTTTCAATGTGCACATTACGTTGAAGTGGGAAAGTTACGGAAACAAATTTTGCATCTTCAAAGTTCATGAAGTAGGCAGATTACTTTCAAGTCATAAGAGGATAAAGTCAGAAACAACTTCAGCTCGCCTTCAGTCAATTTTCCCTTTAGATCCAGGGATGTTTCACCTTCATAAGGTCATCAGTACCAATTGGCATCCATTCAGGACTCCGTACTGATAGATGTACAAGCTTGGCCTCGAGGTCGCAGTGCCCTCCTTTCATGTGCTTGCAGTGCGACCCCCTCCTGCACTTGGTCCCAGATGATGAAGCTGGCGCTGGACAGGATGTCGTCCCCTGTAAAAGAGTCGTCCCAGTAGTCAAACGATCCGACTACACCCTTGAGCAGCGTATTTGTCCTCCCATGCCATTACCAACTGAAAATCAGTGAAAGCCTGTTTTTAAGCAACAGAACGCATAAATGAACATGTCTATTTCATTCCCTTCGTACTGAACACCTGCCAGCATCCAAGGGATGCAAATCAAAATAAATAACTTTGCATTATTTGCTCTTTTGAGACTCCTTGAACTTAAACCAACTCAAACACTACCACAATTTTAAAAGCTGGGAACTTCGAGGACGACGCCTCTCCATATAGTGAGATTACACGCTTGTCCCTTCTCTCCTCATACTCCTGGGTTTTTAGTCTTGGAAGTTAAAGCTTTGGTTTTTTTCATTGCTTGGTTGCTGGTAGATGCTGGAGGAAGCTCGTACTGTTACTTTGAAACATCAAGTTTACAAATTGAGCACTAACCCGTATTGATGGTCGGATACAGAAGCTAGATTTGTCACGTCAAGGAGGTTGTCATAAAACAGTGGGCACGGGACTGAATATAGCGGCGGAGCGGGCGACCGAGACGCATTCGAGAGTATCGAAGAAGACGAGGTGTGCGAGTTTTGCGCGAAAGCAGGACGATCGGCCAGAGATGTGAGAATGTGGTGTCGAGAGAACTTTAACCCGGCTGACTGCATGACTGTTATCTGAGCCACATTAACCAGAGGAGAAGAGAGAGTAACAATTGAACGACACTCTGCGGCCGAGGAGGTAATTGACCAGGTTATTTCACCCAAGCATCACAGTAGTCATTTCAACAACCAAGAAAAGGACGTCCAAACATCAGCACAGCAATACCAGCAGCGTGCCAAGGAATTGGGTTGTGTGTATGTTTATACAGCCTCGAACTTGATCTGCCTCAACAGGCGATGAGTCTCCCAGCGGAAGATGAGCAATTTAGCCAGTGCAGTACGACCGCTAGCCTGGGGTCTTTAACGTGCATCACGCAGTAGTGATACACGACTGCACGCCGGTACAATGCTCATCCAGATCGAAACGGGCAAAGGTGGGGATTGAACACACGATCCTGGGTTCTGCAGCGCGAGCTTTCACTCCACATTCTCCGAGCTGGTGTGCGCAAGCCCCTCGTCCACTGATTCCCCCGGTGCCAAGGAATAACATATAATAAATGACAACGGTACAGTGGTCTGCAACAGGTAGCTTTTCAGTGTTTGAGCAACCAGGTTGAGATCACGTGACACCTTACTGCCATATGTGGCTTGCAAAATAGAGATGCATAAGTCATAAAGCAAGTAATAATTTGATTTTTTTTTTTACTAAAGGTATCAGCATATGTATTTGGCTTTCACAACTTCTGAAAGCTGCCTCTGAATGCATAGAGTGGTTTCTTTCATAATCTTACCTCCATGGAGAACTTCCCAGCTGGTAACGGGGCCGTGAAACGCAGACCCCCTGGAAGTCGCACAGGCGCCAAGTGCACTACAGAGGGCCTGCAGCATGTCCTCCGAGCAGAGGGCCCTTTCAGTAGCCCGGCAGCCGGTGGATTCTGTTGGAATGATGGGGTAGGGGGAACTCAAGCACTTGCAAATTAACGGACCCAAGAAAACTAGTAGGCAGGTACGAAAACATGCTACTCGCCCCCGCAGCGTTTGCTTCACTGGCGCTTTGTGGTGAAACAAATCAGCGGCGAGCGACTGATGGAACACACGTCAGAAGAACAGTGCGTCTTGAGTTTAACACCTAAGGACGGCGCTTTATCGCGCGCGTGAAGCATTGGCGTAGCCAAGTTTTTTGGGGGCCGGGGGGATTTGGGGTACGAGGTACTGAACCCCCCTCCCTGGCTACGCCACTGGCATGAAGTGACATCGGATGTCACTTAGACACGGCGCTATCACTGCTAAAATGGGCTACCATCGAACACTGAGTCGTGACTGCGAAGTTTATGACCCACATACAGATATCCTACCGCACACTGTTTGAACAAGTGGCATACAACCTGTCGCTGGGGTTAAAGACTAAAAACAGACGACTGCGCACTCCGCTCGGTCGTACCTCACCGATCGCCTAATCCGCTGCTTTTCCGTAACATTCCGTTTTACTTTGCTATACTCCTTTCACGTACAACTGTTTGTGAATGATGCGAACTGTACAGAGACGACGTAACTCACCCCAGCGATCGCCATGGCGCGGTTCTCCGGGTGCCAGCGCTGCGGGAGATCGGCCTTCGAAAGCTCGGAAGCCCGTTCAGCTCGCCGAAGAGGGCTGTAGCTGCACTTTGATGCTTCACGGAGACACCGAGACGCTTGCTAGCGAAAAGGGGTCTCCGCCAAGAAGTAGAAAGGCTCACTCGCGTCGCACATCACCGTGCTGACGTTGGGGGGCTCACGTCAACATCCGACCGCCGGAGACCGGGACGCATATTGGTGCTTCGTATGCTCCCAGGGTAAATTCTTTCGCGTCAAACGAAGTAACGTACATTCCGAGGTATTTCCGGTCTCTTTTTTCCGTATGCCGCGTCCTCGTTCAAGCACTAGCAGTGGATTTCCGAGAGCCACAGAAGAGCCCGTCCGCAATGGCCGCGGAGAAAAGGCAAACACGTTTTGTTTACCCTCGAGCTCCCGCCTGCTCCCGCCCGGAGCCATCCTCCAATCAGAGCGCGGCGAGGTGACGTCATGAGGCAAAAAATTATATTATTTGCCGACCTGCAGCCGCGAGTGGCGGCCGTGAGAACCAGGCGGCGGGATGTCACGAGGGACATGTAAAAAGATACGAAGTTAGTGCAAATACCTGCTCGATAAAAGGCAATTTTGATATAAATCTTGTCATTCCAACATAAATATTAATGCGTCAAAAACCTGGTATCATCGACACAACTTTTATTATACGGAGCTTTAGTGGCGCCATCTATCCTCGGTCCACAAAACCACACAGCTCTATCTGCTACTGCGAACAGCCGCCAGAAGCCGGAGGGGAACAGGGACACAGCCGGACGGGGATGTGACCGACTCCGACGAAACTCTCTCTCTTCGCCACGCTGATCGCGTTGCGCGAGCATACGGTCACGTGGTCGCGAGCAGGTAAGTTTTCGCGGCTCAGGAAAGAAGCCTCTAGATGAGAGAGCTTCACCAGAAAAAGAGCGTTCCCCTTCACGCCACTGCCAGCAGGTGACTCGAAGATGGTGACATAGTTGAGAAATGCCGAATACCCAGATCTCTCGTCAATTCCTTTGCAACAAAAACTATGAAATGCGGTATAAAAGCATTCTTTTGTTCTTTACTACAGAAACGTCGAGATCTAACCCGAATCATTTACGCAAAGCACTGAAACTGTTGCACAGCTGTGCACTGCAACAGCTGTGCAACTGTGCACAGCAAAACTGTTGCACAGCTGTGCAACAGTTTCAGCGCTTTGCCTAGCCAATCGGGGAGGTTGTGTCTTCGACCTTCTTGAAATAAATTCGAACAAAAAACCGCTTTTGACTGGATGTCCCAGCTTTTATTTTAAAAAATGAACAAAGATTGAGGTTTTCGGCATCCCGTCAACTCCTTCGTCGATATTTCGAGTCATTGTGTGGGGTGTGACGCCAATGGGGGCCGCGCGTGGGCCTCCGGCAGCTTCTCTCAGGAGCCGCCTGGGTGAGCAGCGAGAACTCATCCGCTCGCGACCGCGTGACCACGTGCTGGCGGGCGCAGCGCGAACAATATGGGTGAAAGGAGGAAAAGTCCATCCGGGTCCGGCAATACTCTGTCCGGCTCTGTCCCCCTCCCCTCTGCGGCTTCTGGCAGGCTGTTCGTGGTAGCAGATAGAGCTGACGGTTTTGTGGACGGAGGATGGGTGGCGCCGCTAAAGCTCCGCATAATAAAAGTTTCGTCGATGGCGGCAGGTTTTTGACGCACGGCCACATTTCCGCTGTGTTAGATAATATTTATAAGTTACCTTTTATCGGGCAGGTATTCGCAACAAATTCTTTATCTTTCTACAAGACCCCACTGACGTCACGCCGGAAATGCCTTGCGCATGGCAGCCGCTTGCAGGCTGCAGTTCGGGAAATATCCTAATTTTTTTCCTCGCGATTACGCGGCGGGAACTCGCAACATTTTGAAGGAAGGAGGTGTGTAAGTTACTGTCCTTTTGTGACAAGATGAACAATGGCACAACAGTAGGCTATACTTGTTAGTGAGTGCGTTGGCAACGATGTGGAAGCAAAGTAGAAGACAGTAGAAAGTTGAAAAGGCCAATTCTTTCAACGCTAAAATCTTTGTAAAGCCAGCTCCTTTAATGTCTCCTCTATAAAAAAACACCCGTATATAATACAAATCGGGGTTCTACGTTCGGTAGGATGGGCAAGATGATCCCAGATGTGTCAGTGCGGCTTTCTATAAGTGGACCGATAACTTCTATTCAAAATAAAATGTAGCTTTTCCAGTCCGTACCACTATGTTTTTTTTATACTTGGTCACAATTACTAGAAGGGCGTGCTCTAAGAAATAAAAAGTGGCTGCAATCGTTTTGACAATGATCGAAATTTCCCGCATCTGGCTCATATGGGATGTACGTGTAATGTCAAGCATATTCTTCTCTTCTTTTTTTGCTTTTTGTTGCAGGGGTGCGTTTAAACAACTGGTTACCTTTTGAGCTACCTGCAAGAAACCGCATCAGGGCCGCATTTTCTCGCCAGTTCTTTTAATAAAGAGAGAGTTCGATTACCCTAGAACCTTTTTGTTCCGTGCCAACGAAGGACCTTCTTCTCCATCAAAAAAACAAAACACGTCAACAAGCGGAATTGTATCGGTTTGGACTTTGTCTAAGGCAGAGACATTGACTCACGTGTGTTGCTGTGCTCTGTTTCGTACGTACTTTAGTGAACACAAGGCTCTGTTGTGCGTCATCGAATAAACAAAGAGTGTAGTACGCGTCAACCAGTCAACCAGTCAACTATGCTGGTTCACTAGAAGAATTTGGCCTGAAGTGTTGGCAACTGGAGGTACCGGTCAGGGGTTGAACATGCGACATATGCAACCGCGAAAGAGTAACTATAGAACATGTAATTTTAAGGTGCACGGGGCTTTGTCCTAACCTCTTCAGGGTGATGACTACGGATTAGGAAGGGCAGTGCGATTTGCAGACATGGATGGACGAATGGATAGGGAAAGAATTGCGGTAACTAAGAGTAGATTGAAGATTGCTGAGAAGGTCTAGGAGGGTAAAAATTCATTTACAAGAATGGAGAGTTGGGCTTAGTTGGTAAAGATCCATATTGAAAAACAGCGCGAAAACCACACGGACAAAGAGAAGAGAAACACACAGGACAAGGCGCTGACTATCAACTATCTATTCTGAAAAAACACATAGAAATGCACGCGAGGACTGCTTCTTCTTTTTCCTCTTTTACCAGTTATTCGTCATTTAGCGCGCACCATTTTAAATCACATTGAATTAAAACACACCAGCACATTAAAACACACCGGCACAGGGTATAAGTCATCGTGTCTTCTTCCTCCTTTCTTCGATCTTCAATCTTGATCTTCAATCCTCTGGTCAGCCCATGTCCAAAAACACCTCACTGTACCACTAGGTTGACGGACGGTTGGCTCACGCACCCGGGTGTTTTTTTCAGAATAGATAGTTGATAGTCAGCGGCTTGTCCTGTGTGTCTCTTCTCTTTGTCCGTGTGGTTTTCGCGCTGTTTTTCAGTATGGTGAAAATTTATATAAAAATGAGCAATGGAAACACTTTAAAAGGGAGGGGGGGGGTCGTGTTAGAACAAAAATTTATACAACTTTTGAGAAAGAAGGAACAACAAAATGTGAGGCTTGGTGGCGCAAGCTGCCGCCTGTTACAAGGGGTATAGCCATTACCATTCATCCATTCATGAACCAACGCCTCGTTGTACCGGGAACCGGGAACACCGTGTTCGGAGTTTCGCGAGTTCTGTTATTTTGCCGAAGTGCGATGCTGCACCTCAACCACCGGACAAAGCTTGTTCTGACGCAAGAGCGTTCTGCTTCTACGGAAAAGCTGAGAAAAGCGGAAGTGCTGGGAGCAACCAGCTTACAGGCGTCGTCACTCCGAAAGCGAGTTTTTCATGTCGGTAAGATGGTTTTTCGTTTGTTTATTACGATTGTCTTGAAACTGGGCTCGGACCACAAAAATGATCTGCTAACAACCTATCTCTTGGGAGAAGAGACTTCTAGAGATAAAACAAATATACGATTATTTTCTTGAAAAGCATTGAGAAAGCCAGCTACCTAACTGACTCGCTCCTGCGCATCTGGGTATCTTGGTGCAGCGACTGTGGAAACGAGTGCGCTCTTTTGTGTAACGTTTGCACACAAGAAAAGTCAGCAGTTTAGTTAAAGCTTTTTGTGTTAGCATTACCTAGACGTCATTGCCCAGATAAATCAGCGCTTACTGATTTAGATAAAACGCTTTATATGTGTTGCGTAAGACGTCCTAACTTTTAGCGATTGATTAACCCGTACTCTGTATTCTTTCCTTCCTCTTTCAGATGCAACGATTGCGGGAAGGGGATTTTGAGTATTTTATGAAATACTATATGATGGCCCCCACCAGTTCGACCTCATCTTAAGTCTTGTGGATGAAGACCTAAGACGGCAGTACCTCTGTAGGGATCCCGCCCATCTGTCCTGCGGAACGTTTTGCTATGACACTGAGGTATTATCATATTCTAGACAGCGCTGGTCATTCACGAAATTATCTTTCCTTGCATATACATAGCTTGCATTGGCTTACCCCTCCGCCATTGCTCTGTAACATGCTCCTTAGACCGTACCTTCTGCAGCCTACATTTGGCATCATCGAATTTGTTCTTCTCGACAAGCCATGCCGAGAAGAAGAAATTTAAGGGTGCCATATATTTGCTGCAGAAGGTACGGGCACAAAGCACGGTATAAAACAATGACGGCTGGCACCGGTGCCGTTTGACGTCACGTGCATGTCATTTATACAGAATGCGGTGTAAGAAGCAACGTATTTCGTACGCCCTGAAAAAGAAAGAAATTTCAAATGCGCACGCCTGAGATTGGGCACACAAACGTCTTTTCGGCAAAAGATTGATGTTGCATTTTTTACAGACATCAACTCGGAAGAGGGGAATTCTAAAAATAGAACAAATACGGCAGCAGTGATTTTCTGCTTTCTTTTTATTCTTTCTCCATGAGTTAGAATGAGGAGGGGGAGAGCTAGTAGTGAATAGCCCAAAAACACTCCGGTACAAAGCAAGTGTCTGCTTTGCATGAATCTACCAGACCTAAATGGTCAAGCTATGTTCGAACAAAAGCGCTCATCTCTACGTCACGGGAACATTTTGTTGTTATTTGGTGGAGCAAAGCGTGCTGTTAGAAAATGTCAACCGAAAGTTTTATAGGGCCATCCGACAGCTGGAGCCAGTGAGTTGCTAAACAAATAAGGGTGAATACGACTTGTTTACGGCTTCGCAGACTGGTTCGTTACTCCACAGCCAGGTGACATTACTGAACAGTTTGCGCATCCCTAAACACACAGCAGATCGAAACCTGTCTGCCTGCAGCACATTACTTAGTTTTTGTTTTTTGTTTACTGCTTATTGTAGTCCTGTATGTAATCACAGCTCTCAACGAGACTCCCACCACGTTTGTTGTAACTCACAATCTGTGTGCACTCCCATCGCGATGGTCCTTGTCCTCTGGTAACCTCGTTCAGGGCGTTGCCCTCGTTCTTCCGTTTCGGGATATCCACAGCAAGGTTGGCCGTCCGTCACGTGCAGGGCACTTCAGACCAAACTCCAGCCGTTGTACCTGGCGGTAAGTGCTGTGGTTTTGCAGTGAAATGACAACTGGATGTCATCCTGAATAAGGTCTACCAGCCTACCGCTGGCGATTCTTTAATTCCTGTCGTACCTTCACACTGCCTCATCACTCTATTAAGTGATGATGCTTTTAAATTATCATAAAAAGCTGCCACAGCTTTTCACGGTAAACGTGTCAGCCCTGCTCAGTTTAGAAAAAAAATTCTTGCTGAAAATGTTTACATTCTACAAGCACTGCTGCGCTGGGCTTGGCACTAAGTTTACGAGTTGAGGCGCTCGGAAATCCGGGCTGCACAACTCAGAAATGGTGAGAGCTAAAACAAACTTCTTTCAGAACCTCTCAGCCTAACCTAGCAAGAGATAGTTGTTTCTGCGGTTGAGTCCACAGCCCATTTCTATCCTTGCCTGTTTTAAGGAATCTCGTTACAGGCAGCTATGGAAAGTTCGTGAAATATAAAGTTCAGTTCTAAAGAGCAATGCTTTAGGTTTCGAGTTTATCTGAGATACATAACTGGACGGGTACTATACACCGTCCTTCGCAAGGAAATTCAGCTGACGGTGCCTTAAGCTGCCTGTCTGGGATGTAAAATTTGGAGTATCATCTGGTAGTATTCGGCTGAAGGATGTTTGTGCTTTTGGGGTGTTTTTAACAGGCAGAGATGTTCAAGAATTGTCAACCCAGCGAGTCAGCCCTTAGGAATATTCGAAGTTCGATGTGGCTGCAGGCTCTAGAAAGTCAGTTTCTGAAAAACGAACACTGAGAAAGGATAGCAAAAATAACTATTGATTACTTGCTTAATTTGACATAGGAGGCCCTGAAACTTTTTCTTTACAATATTCGATTACGTTGCTGCTACGATACTAGCCTACATTGCTTCTTCTCAACAACATATGAAGTCGTACTGCACTGGCCAAACTTCTCGTTCCCAGTGTAGATGCCCAACTGTGCATTCTTTGAATGGGTGACGAATATCATGAAGTCTAGGCTATCAGTATAATCCAATTTCTTTACTTTGCACGGCTTCAAACGCCTTAGGATTTCTGGAACTCACGGCCCCAGTTCAAGTAATTTTCAAAGCGTTCAAAGAGGCTCAGACGGAACCGCCAACGAATGGTGACGGCAAGCGGTTTCGCAGCAGAGGCGAAAAGAAGAAGTTTCAAATTAGCTGGTGCTCGAAAGACAGTGTTTTCCTGAAAGGCAGAAAATGCGTGCTTTAAACCTTGTTTCAGTAGCCTCAGTTCTCTGCTGACAAGGTGGTGATTGGCAACCCTGTTTGACATAAAACTCCATTAGGAGAAGCTGGAGCTGTGTGCTTGCAATCAAATTTCCAGCTTAGGGTGCTTTTTTCTGATCAAGGGGTGAGATATTTTGTATTTTGATAAGAGCCGCGTCATCACCATGCGCTCGATCAGAAAAGCACAGCTAAGGCAAGCGAGCGCAGGTCACAAATGCAGTGGAAGCTCCGTCTTCTGTAGCATACGTTTTCTGCGAAGTGTCTAGCGTTACGTCCGACGTAACCCAAGTTACGTCCAAATCTCCGCCTTCCCTAGGTTCACGGGGGAGAGAGAGGAGGGCGGGGGGAGGGTTAGGGTATACGCAGTTTCCAGTGCTCCGTCCGGACTTAACGCTCAACGCCAGCCAGCGTACATTCTGTAGCAACCAGATAACTCGTCCTATGTTAAATGATCTCTAAAACACACTCGTAAAACACATGCTAACTCCTGTACTGCCGCCTCGGTGGCTCCGAGGCAAAGCGCTGGCCTACGGATCCTCAGTCGGCGAGTCAAATCCCGGCCGAGGTGCCGCAGTGTTACGACGGCCATTGCGGAAAGCCGTGTAACTCGACATTGGTTTCACGTCAAAATCCCTAGGTGGTCGGAATTGATCTCAGTCCCCGCCGAGGATCTGCCAGATGCTCTTCGTTGGTATGGCAACTTAAACTCCCAAAACTTATAAGATATACAACTCCTCCAATCCTATTTGCGAAGTGAAATCGACATTTTCAGCATGTTTTGGGGTATGGAGAAAAACCTATGAAAAGCATCAAACGGGAATGTTTGCTTTTCAGTATAGGCCCCGAGCCCTGCAATCGCAGTTGCCTGTACATCAGCGGCGTTTCTGCATAGTCTGGCCGATTTGAGCACGGTACTTTTTGGAAACGATACACACAAGATAAGCTTGCATGTAAACAAAAGTTGCTACCCTTTCAGTTTCTTGATGTGGCTCCTCATTTGTTGGCATTTAAGTAAAAAACCATATACCATCTGGTGTGCATTGAATTAAGAGCATCATTGTCCCGCATTGTATATTTTCAGCCTTAAATAAGGTGATATTGAATACTTGGAGGATGGCGGCCAAAAGTTCCCATGGCACCGTGGTCCATACATCTCAGGAAAAAGGTGTATTCTTACACCCTCTGTACCATATGATATAAGACACCTAAAACCCTGTTCGACGTACAGAGCACTAACGTCGATCTGACCGTCCTAACTTTCGCGGCTACTGACTACAAAAGAAAATTAATCAGGCTTTTCTTGGCCCTACGGCAAAACCTCAGTGTTTCTTTCTGTGGTCTTTGATACGTACTTCAGTTATTTGATAATTTATATCGCACCCATTATCAACGCCTCGTGGAATGTAGGGCCGTCTGTTCGACTATAATAATAATAATAATTCTTTATTTCTGGCCTGTCTACAAACAACTTTTCAATCTCCACTTGGTGCACTAAAATACTAAATACAAATACCACAAGAAAGTCTAATTAAGATATCTAGGCGAAAGACATCCATTCACGAACAAGGAAGGTAAATTTCCGAGCACTCATGAAAATATCCAGGTGATGTTCCTTATTGAAGGCCAATTGAATCCGTGACAAAGGGGATACAAGGGACATGCAAGATGGGTAAAACGTTAATACATTCCGGCTGGACCTTGATGGAACATGGAAGTCAACGGATCGTAGTAAATCCATTGACTTGACGTGACCACGAACAACTATAGTGCGCTCTACGTCGAACTGAAGTTTTGGTGCATTATATGTGACAGAAGGGTGTAAGGTGATACCTTTTCTTAGAGTGTATGTGTGCTCTCTGAGTCTGTTGTCATGGCGGGATCCTTCCCTTCGTTCCATGATCTCGTGTGGCCCTTACATGTTGGCGCCTTAGCAATGTCCCAGCCCTGATGACACTGGAGGGCCCATGTATGACCGCTCACATGTATCCAGAGTCAACCAATAAGAGTCATGTATTGTCATGTAAATCATAAAATTAATGTTTACTCTCTTTATTTATTGCATGTCTTATTCAGAAACCAGACACTCCTGCTTGGTTGCGGGCATGGAGAGGCTTCAACAGAAACTGGCAATTTTCAAACTGCGTGGGTGCGGCCGATGGCAAGCACATTCAAACACATGCTCCCTCAAACTCTGGAAGTATGTATTTCAATTACAAGGTGTGTCAAGCTCCATACTACCTTCTGATACTGAATACAGTAGTGTTTCTTTCAACCGCCCCGATGGGAAAACGTTCATGTGTCCCACGAGACGATTTTCCCCTCCACTTCGTGCAGAGCATGTATCGTAGTGGCCTTCATGTAAAACGATATCTTGAATATTCCTTCTAGTCTAACGCATGTTCGATCTTCATTAGTGCAAGTTTTCAATAAACATTAATATATTACTGTGTAAGCCTATGTTCAAGCCTATGTTGATTCTAGTAATGGTGGACCATCCAGGCGACGTACCATAGGTCTGACGTTTTGGGCGTACCTCAATTGCATATCTCTTCGGTCATGTCCTCTCTTTGTGATCGTCCCTGGTTCAAAGTGCAGTGTGCGTCAGGGCTGGGCAGTATCGCGATACATTTGTATCGCGATACAAATGTATTGCGATAGTATCTTAGAGATGCCTTTCGAGTGTCTGTATCCCCGTATCGAGTTGCATTTGTAAAATGTATTTGTATCTGAGTAGTGGAATACATTTACAATGTATCGCTTGTATCGCGATACTTTGCCCCATTTGGCATCTCGTTACAGTTGCTGCCCTATTCAAGATAAACTGAAGCATAAAAACATCTGTTTGGTGCAACTTGCTTCGGAATTGATATAGTGAACCAGCCGAATAACATGATCAATCTCACTCTACCAACAATAAAAGAAAATTGTGGTTTAAAGAAGGTTACTTGCAAGATTCACAAATCAACTCACTCACAAAGCCCTCCAATCTTTCCAATTTAGCGGAGCGACTGCTGTAAAAGAGTTGAGTGAAGAAAAAGTATGGCCCTGTTGTGGAATCTCCCCACAATATGGGTGACTCCAGAAGCTTATAATATGACAGTCTGAGATGCGCCCTCATGGCAAAACAGGGTTCATTTCGGGCAGACGCCTTTTATTAAGCATGGTACGGCGTCTTTACCGTTCCTGTAACTATGTGGTTCAACGGTGGTGACATGTTTTTTTAGCGAAATCAATGATAGATTAAGAGTTTGAGGTAATGGGTAGTGCATGAAATGGCGCAAAAAGAGGAGCACAAGCATAAATTACCTTTCGCACTCGCCACGAACTGTGCCCTCTCCATAGCATCGTTCGGGAACAAATGTATTTCTATAAGTATCTGTATCTGTATTTTGGAATACTTTTTTCGCCGTTATTGCGGAAGTATCTCAAGGATATCCTGTTGCATAAAAAACAAATGTATCTCAGTATCTGTATTTTGGCCTTAAACCACATGTATCTCAGTATTTGTATTCCCGAACACCTTTTGGAGTGTCTCTGCCCAGCCCCAGTGTTGCGTCCGCAGCACATTTTTGTGCTGAACACGATCTTTCCGGTATGTACAACATATGTACAGGGTGCCACAAAAGAAACTTACAAGTTTCTTTTCACTGCAAAAATAAACTAGGCATCGCCGAACGCTCATTCTCCGCCCAAAGGTAGCACTAGAGGTCACAACCAGATGCTAAAGTTTCGGCCCGATCTGATACCTTATTCAAAAGTTGTAAGTGATTTTCTGAAAATTTTAATAAGAAAATGGCGGCCGACAGAGTTTTGGCAAAGGTAAAAGAACCCGGGTTCAGCTCCGATGCGTCATCAATAAATGCCTTGGGTTGAGGTCTTCTCTCATCACAGCCATATATACAACACAAATAGAAATTATGCTCCATCTCGTTTCACCTCGCGATGCTCCTAGCCATCTGCAGATTTGAACCGTATTCGAGTTTGAAAAAGATTGAAAGTGTCTCTACCATTATATCAAAATCTTTAAATTTGTCATATTTCTATGAAGGGTGTTTTCAATGCGATGAAATTGTTTGAGGGAAAGTTGAATGGCATTTTAAATGACACTGAACCATAATTAGGAATACCGCGATAATATTGCCGGGAATGCGGAATCCAAGGTGCAACGCTGTACTGTCGGTCTTCTGCTGGCAGGGCAGCGAAGGATTGAGTCACTTCTGGGATATACCCATCTCCAGTTCATACTTTAGAGTATGACTTCAAAGATGTAATTTCAGCAATATAGCCCTTGTTTCAACGTAGGCGTAGGCATGAAGTCTTCTTTTTATAGGTTCATTGCAAACACGAGTAATCACATCATTGCACCCTTTTTGGTTGCACAGTATTGCCGCATTCCAAGTCAAACTTGTGACATTTAGTTTTTATTGTATTTTCTTAGAAAGAAATCACTCCTCAATTTTTTTAATTTTTTTGTTCATCCTAGTCGTCGACCCTGAGTCACGAGATGTAATTTTTTTTCTCGGCAGTTTCCTCAGTTCTGTAAATATATGCGCGTCGAAGTATTGTCTTGGCGCTTACGGCAAAACCAAAAAACTACCTGCTCTAGCATGTAGCATTGGTGGTGACGTCACTCTCGCGCCGCTTCTACCAACCGCTTATGCTGCAGAGGCTGGGCTACTTATTATGCCTGCCGGCTGCCGGTGCTCTCTGCATCCGCCGAGGAAATGCCTTGCAATGATACTCATAGTTAGCACTCATTCCTAACGAAGTGCGGCTTGTGCGACTTTTCACGTTTTTGTTAACATTCTCTCGGCATTTCTGGCTCTGCGGAAAAGCCCCGCTTCTATCATGACTCGGGATTTCTCCTCTCCGCAGTGCTTGTCACACTATACCTGTTTTCACCTCAAGAAAACAGTACGTTTAACGCATTGTTCATACGCCGCGCGAAATAGTTATCGTCAGGATTTGGTTATCCAAACCACAAGCTGATGCTTTTAGTGTTTGAAACGTGTACTCCTTGATAAGATAATCAAAATGCTACTAAATATATTTTAAATCTTCACCTAAAAGGGTAAAAATGAGTAATCATCCACGAGAACGGACTTTTTTTTCCTACGGTTCTTGGGAGTGAAAACAAGTATCAGTCAGTGTTGAATCTTGCTGCTGCTCACCAGCCGAAAAACGAAGCATTATGGTATGTTGACCGACGCCAACCAGTTCGACGCAAGGATTCCTTAAGGACACTAAGTCCAGCGTCCCTGTCGAGGAAGAGCATAAAACTGACGTCACAGTTCTTCAAGCTGTGCTGACCTGTTCTGGGTCTGGGTTAAAAATATTGTTAATATTGTGTTTAACGCCGGTTTCGGTAAGCGTTGTTCTGACATGACTCCTGTCGCACTATACTGATATCTATGTTGAATTCAAAAAAGACAATTGCATAAATATGCTATTTTATTTTTAGTGATGTATATAAGTTGCTGAATGGATTTCTGATATATTTATGGACGTAAATTTTGTCATGTGGAATTTGTGTATGATCATTTTTTAAACCTTATATACCAGTGCCGCATTACAGACTTGGTCGTTTATGGGCACAATAAAGAGAATGATGATGATGATGATGATGATGATGATGATGATGATGACGATACACATGATGATGATGATGATGCTGATGATGATGATGATACCTAATTTGTTTTGATAAAACCTTTGAACAATGTTGTCTTTGCCCTTGAAAATGCTTTTTACGTCTATCAAAAGATTAATTTTTAATGTATGAAAAAACAAATTTTTTGAGCAGACGGCGCCGGTAAACGTAGTCGGTATCTTTCCTCCTTGTCTGTTTCCTCTTCGGCAAAAAATTTGAGGCGCGTGAGGAGAGGCGGCCCTCACGTTGAGCGAATGGCCATTTTGTTCAGTGATTCTGATGATTTTTGCTCTCAGAGTATTGCCGTAAATATTGCTCTAACTTTTTTTCTCGCGTAATTTTATACGTGTCCAATAGACTTTAGAAAATCAGGGATTTTATTTTTGGGGTTCTTTAAGGAACTTTTCAGGGATGCTAAACTCCTTTTTACGTGAATTATAATTCTGCTGTGACCAATATTGAACAATCCAGACCCGTTTGTTTCAGTGGATACTCAGTTTCATAAAATGTTCTTATGTATATCCGAGTAATAAGACTAAATATGACACTGTCAATTCCGATTGATCTGATTATATATATGATGTTAAGCGTGATCACCTGCGAGAAAAAATGACGGAATTCACTACATGCGTGCGCATAAATCTACATTTCAAGGTGCTGGCTCTGCTCTTCAAATCGAACTAATGATCATTTGCCTCTTCTTTTGACCCAAAATCGTGCCGGTGATCTCTGCGACGCGATGGAGATATTTGAGAAAGCACATGCCGATGAGCTGGGTGAAGGCACTTTGTGTGCTCCAATACGGTAGGCAATGGCTCCTACAGCCAAATTTTGGCTACCTAGAATGTTGGTGGAAACAGCAAAAAGTGGCGCCAAGAGTTTAAATTGGACTTGTACTGAAGTGTAAGGGATCTATTAGCGGAGTACTACAAAATTCTGCTGGCAAGTGCCTCGTGGCAGCAGGATGTCCTCCAGTTAGAGGATTATATCATCTATTTTCATTGTTCTCTGCAGAGGCTGTAATTTAAACAAAAAACCCTTTTTAACGTTCATGTAGCATCATTATCATTATCATTATTAATGCAACTTGCAATGTCATGTATATTTTCATTAAATAAAAAGTATACTGTGAAGGTTCAGCATCGGCATTGTCCAGATAGGTGCTCTATGAAGTATTCTTATTTCAGTATTTTAGGCATCTATACGAGGGAGAACCCGGGATTCTCAAAAGCATCCCACAAGAAAACGTCAGGTGCTTGCGATGTAAAAGCCCGCGTTTTCATCTCGTGATGTGCGTGCGCCGGGAAAATTCCTGATTTCTCCTCGTGTGAATACCTTTAACGTTGTAGAAAAGACAATTATTTCAGTCATGATTTTAGCTGGGCATCTTCTGGCAAAAAAGAGAAATCATAGTGAAGACGAGGAAGCTTCGGGGATTTGCTTGCAGTATCACGCTGAGGGCGAGAATAATCTTCTGTGCTGTGTCATGAAACACATTTTAATGTTCAAACTAGTGTATATACATTACACGCTGAGTTCACACACTGTATGTGTTGGGACATTTCCCATTTCCGATACAAGCATTTCGATGAGGTGAATCTTAGAGCACCTCTGCAGGTGCCTGGGAACTTCATCCACGTTGTCGTTTACGAGTAATGAAAAACGTTTGGTGGCTGTTGTTTCATTTGCTAGCTGAACCATGTCTTGAATGAGTGTGTCAGTTTTGTTCCTTTATTTTTCTTTGGCTTTGGTCGGTGTGCACTGAATGAGGGGCGGAGACTTTGCAAGTGCAGTGAAACAGGTCTTGGGGGAGGCAGAGGTTGCGCGAAGAGGGCTGGCGCTTCTGAGCGCAAGCAGTATTGGCATAGCGTGAAGTAGGGGGGACAGCATCCACGAGGACTCCTTGACGAAGTACTAAACGTGTACGAAGAAGATTGGGAAGAATCACCGTCCGAGCTTTTGCTGACAATGGTCGACATGCCTGCACACTCCCCTCCTCCCCCCTTGTCTTCTTGCTCTCCCCCTACTTCACGCTATGCCAATACTGCTTGCCCTCAAGCCTCCAGCCCTGCTTCGCACAACCTCCTGCCTCCCCCAAGATATATTTCCACTGCACTTTCCAAAGTCTACGCCCCCTCATTCAGTACACACCGACCAAAGCCAAAGAAAAATAAAAGAAACAACACTGACACACTCATTCAAGACATGGACAGACAGCTAGCAAATGAAACAACAGCCACCAAACGTTTTTCATTACTCGTAGACAACGTGGATGAAGTTCCCAGGCACCTGCAGGGGTGCTCTAAGATTCACCTCATCGAAGTGCTCACACAGTATCGAATGGGAAATGTCCCAACCACCTTTACGGAGGTGTGTGGGCCTCAGCATTAACAGTAATATATACACTAGTTTAATGTGAAGACATTAAAATAACAGTTTCACATGACACAACATAGAAAGATTATTCTTGCCATACACCTCAGCGTGACACTGCCTTAAAACACTGACAGATAAATCCCAAGCTTCCTACTCGTCTTCCTGTAAGTTTCTTTACCTATTATGTAGCGTACTGATCACCAGAAAAAAAAAGATGCAATAAAATCATGACTTGAAATAAT
The DNA here is from genome assembly GCA_037355805.1 of Ixodes ricinus. Classification (NCBI taxonomy): domain Eukaryota; kingdom Metazoa; phylum Arthropoda; class Arachnida; order Ixodida; family Ixodidae; genus Ixodes; species Ixodes ricinus. The sequence goes on from JAZHYW010000241.1 coordinate 22,456, forward strand.
TGTCTTTTCTACAACGTTAAAGGGGTATTCACACGAGGGAGAAATCCCCGGGAATTTTCCCGGCACGCGCGCATCACGAGATGAAAACGCGAGGCTTTTGCACATCGCAAAGCCTGACGTTTTCTTTGTGGGATGCGCGTGCCAGGGAGAAATCCCGGGATTTCTCCCTCGTGTGAATACCCCTTAAAGTGCAAGTAAGATAGCTTCATAGAGCACCCTAATATAATAATGCCGATGCTGAACTTCCATATATAAAAAAGCACAAAAAAACTTCACAACCCATACTTTTTTATTTGAAAATGAAAACCTTACATGACATTACCAAGTTGCATTAAATAATGATAATGATAATAGTCTTACATGAACGTTAAAAGGGTTTTTGTGTTTAAATACAGCCTCTGCAAGGAAGACTGATGTAAGGCGGCACTGAGTGTAATCCCTCTAGATTAGCGCTGGAGGACATCCTGCTGCCACGAGAACTTGCCAGCAGAACTACTGAAGTACTCCTTGTAAAGGTCCCTTACACTTCGAGCCACATGAGCGACGTTCCTTGCAAGAGTCCGAGCAAGCTGGAGGGGCAGCTGACTGATGTCTTGGCACCACTGTCCGCCTTGTCTTCCACCAACCCCATTCACGGAATCTCCGTAGCCAGGAACAACAGTAGGAATTTTCATTGCCTCCGTTCTCCACCATCAGAAAATTGTGGAGCACACAAAGTGCCTTCACCAGCTCGTCGGCATGTTGAGGCTGTTCCCCAGCTTCCTCTCCAGTATCCTCCATCGCGTCACCAGGATACCGAAGGCATCTGCGGAGCATCTCCTTTTGTTTTGAAAGTTAAAAGAGAAACAGAAAAAAGGATCATTAGTTCCGTTTGAGAGGCAGAGCCAGCTAGATGACATGACATTGAAATGTAAATTTATGCACGCACACGCGTGTAGTTTTAGAAATTCCGTCCTCTGTAAGAGTGATCTAGCAACATCACTTTATATATATTTACCCAGATCATCGGATCAATCGGAATTGACTAAAAGTGTTACTAGTGAGTGTCATATTTAGATCTTGTTATGGGATCATGTTTATAAGAACATTTTATGAAGGCTTGAGTATCCACTGAAACAAACGGGTCTGGATTGTTTGTCAATATGGTGGTCACAGCAGAATTATAATTCACGTATTAAAAGGAGTTTAGCATCCTGTAAAGTTCCTTAAGGGCCCTCTAAAAATAAAAAAATCTGATTTTTTAAACAGTCTAATTGGGACACGCGTATAAAAAAATTACGCGAGAAAAAAAAAAGATTAGAGCAATATTTACGGCAAGATATTCATTTGAAATTCTGAGCGCAAAGTCGTCACGGAATGGTTATTCGCTCAACAAAATGGCCATTCGCTCTTTCCACCTCAACGTGAAGGCAAAGCCGATCCACCTCTCCTCCACGCGCCTGAAATGCCGAGAGAGGAAACAAGTGGAAAGGAGGTGAGTATACCGACTACGTCGCGTCTCGCGCCGTCAATATTGCTCCAAAAATTTGTTTTTTCGCGTAAAATTAATTTTTTGATAGACGTGTCTCAACTAGACTGTAAAAAAGCATTTTTTTCTTTTCAGGGGCTCTTTAAAGGGCAACATTGTTCAAAGGTTTTATCAAAACAAATTAGGTATCATCATCATCATCATCATCATCATCATCATCATCATCATCATCATCATCATCATCATCATCATTCTTTATTGTGCCCATAAACGACCAGAAGTCTGTAATGCGGCACTGGTATATAAAGGTTTAAAAAATGATCATACACAAATTCCACATGACAAAATTTACGTCCATAAATTCATATCAAGAACAGAAATCCATTCGAGCAACTTATATACATCACTAAAAATAAAATAGCATATTATGCAATTGTCTTTTGAATTCAACATAGATATCAGTATAGTGCGACAGGGATATCAGTATAGTGGGACAGGATGAAGCCATAGCCAAAATGTCATGTCAGAGCAACACTGCTGTCTATACCGAAACCGGCGTTAAACATAATATTAACAATATTTTAGCGGGCCGTCTGCAGGTCAGCTTTTTCAGGCCACAGCGGGAACTGTGACGTCAGTTTTATGCTCTTCCCTGACAGGGACGCTGGACTTAGTGTCCTTATGAATCCCTGCGGCTGAATCCATGTTGGCGTCGGTCAACATACCATAATGCTCGTATTTCGGCTGGTGATGCGAAAAGAGGTCAGAACACTGACTATACCTGTTTTCACCTCAAGAACCGTAGGAAAAAAAGTCCGGCTTCTCGCGGATGATTACTCATTTTCACCTTTAGGTGAAGATTTAAAATATATTTAGTAGCATTTTGGAATGGATACACGTTATCTTATCAAGGAGTACACGTTTCAAACACCAAAAGCATCGCCTGTGCCTCCGACAACCAAATCTGACGAGAACTATTTCGCGCGGCGTATGAACAATGCGCGAAACGTACTGTTTTCTTGAGGTGAAAACAGGTATAGTGTGACAAGCACTGCGGAGAGGAGAAATCCCGAGTGATGATAGAAGCGGGGCTTTTCCACAGGCAGAATGCCGAGAGAATGTTAACAACAACGTGAAAAGTCGCACAAGCCGCACTTCATTAGGAATGAGTGCTAACTATGAGTATCATTGCAAGGCATTTCCTCGGCGGATGCAGAGAGCACCGGCAGCCGGCAGGCTAATAAGTAGCCCAGCCTCTGCAGCATAAGCGGTGGTAGAAGTGGCACGACAGTGACGTCACCACCAATGCTACATGCTGGAGCAGATAGTTTTGGTTTTGCTGTAAGCGCCAAAACAATACTTCGACACCATATATTTACAAAACTAAGGAAACTGCCGGAAAAAAAATTACATCTCGTGACTCAGGGTCAACGACTAAGTTGAACAAAAAAATTTTAAAAATTGAGGAGTGTTTCTTTTTAAAGAAAAATAAATAAAAATTAAATGTCACAAGTTTGACAGGTATGCGGCAATGCTGTGCAACCAAAAAGAGTGCAATGATGTGATTACTCGTGTTGCAATGAACCTATAAAAAGAGACTTCATGCCTACGCCTACGTTGAAACAAGGGCTATATTGTAAAATTACATCTTTGAATCATACTCTAAAGTATGAACTGGAGATGGGTATATCCAAAGTCACTCCAATCCTTCGCTGCCCTGCCAGCTGAAGACCGACAACTGCAGCGTTGCTTTCAATTCTTAGTTCCACATTCCCAGCAATATTATCGCGGTATTCCTAATTATGGTTCAGTGTCATTTAAATTGCCATTCAACTTCCCTCAAATAATTTCATGCACGTGCAAGCACCCTTCATAGAGATATGACAAATTTATAAATTTTGATATAATGGTAGAGACACTTCCAATCTTTTTCAAACTCGAATACGGTTCAAGTCTACAGGTGGCTAGGAGCATTGAGAGGTGAAACGAATGGAGCATATTTCTATTTGTTTATATATATGGCTGTGATGAGAGAAGACCTCGCTTAAAGACATTTATTGATGAGGCATCAGGCTAGTAGGTTCTTTTTACCTTTTACCAAAACTCTGTCCGCCGCCATTTTCTTATTGAAATTTTCAGAAAATCACTTACAACTTTTAAATAAGGTATCAGATCGGGCTGAAACTTTGGCATCTGATTGTGACCTCTAGTGCTACCTTTGGACAGAGAATGAGCGTTCGGCAATGCCTAGTTTATTTTTTCAATACAAAAAAAAACCTGTAATTTTGTTTTTGTGGCACCCTGTACATACGTTGTACACACCGGAAAGATCGTGTTCAGCTCAAAAATGGGCTGCCGACGCACACCAGGGCTCGGCAGAGATACTCCAAAAGGTATTCGGGAATACAAATACTGAGATACATGTGTTTTAAGGCCAAAATACAGATACTGAGATACATTTGTTTTTTATGCAACAGGATATCCCTGAGATACTTCCGCAATAACGGCGAAAAAGTATTCCAGAATACAGATACAGACACTTATAGAAATACATTTGTTCCCGAACGGTGCTACGTGGAGAGGGTGCAGTTCGTGGCGGATGCGAAAGGTAATTTATGCTTGTGCTCCTCTTTTTGCGCCATTTTATGCACTACCCATTACCTCAAACTCTTAATCTATCATTGATTTCGCTAAAAAACATGTCACCCCCGTTGAACCACATAGTTACAGAACGGTAAAAACTGCGTACCATGCTTAATAAAAGGCGTCTGCCCGGAATAAAGTCTGTTTTGCCGTGAGGGCGCATCTCAAACTGTCATATTATAAGCTTCTGAGTCACCCATAGTGTAGGGAGATTCCACAACAGGGCCATACGTTTTCTCCACTCCACTCCTTTACAGCGTTCGCTCCGCTAAATTGGAAAGATTGGAGGGCTTTGTGAGATGAGTTGATTTTGTTATTCTTGCAAGTAACCTTCTTTAAACCACAATTTTCTTTTATTGTTGCTGACTGAGATTGATCATGTTATAGGCAGGTTCATATTATAAATTCCGAAGATCGTTGCACCAAACAGATGTTTTTGTTGTTTTTTTGGCTTTCAATTTATCTTGAAAAAGGGCAGCAACTGTAACGAGATGCCTAAGTCGGGCAAAGTATAGCGACACAAGCGATACATTGTAAATGTATTCCACTACTGAAATACAAATACATTTTACAAATGCAACTCGATACGGAGATACAGACGCTCGAAAGTATCTCTAAGATACTATCGTGGTACATTTGTATCGCGATACTGCCCAGCCCTGACGCACTCTGCACTTTTGAACCCGGGACGATCACGAAGAGAGGACATGACCGAAGAGATATGCAATTGAGGTAGCACAGAAACGTCACACCTATGGTACGTCACCTGGATGGTCCACCCTTACTAGAATCAACATAGGCTTCATGTAATTACACAGTAATATATTAATTGTTTGTGAGAGACTAATAGAAGATCGAACATGCGTTAGACTAGAAGGAATATTCAAGAAATCGTTTTACATGAAGGCCACTACGATACAGGCTCTGCACGAACTGCAGGGAAAATCGTTTCGTGGGACACATGAACGTTTTTCCATCGGGGCGGCTGAAAGAAATGCTATTGTATTCAGTATCAGAAGGTAGAATGGAACTTGACACACCTTGTAATTGAAATACATATTTCCAGAGTTTGAGGGAGCATGTATTTGAATGTGCTTGCCGTCGGACACACCCACGCAGTTTGGAAATTGACAGTTTCTGTTGAAGCCTTCCGCAAACCGCAACCAAGCAGAGGTGTCTGGTTTCTGGATAAGACATGCAATAAACAAAGTGAGTAAACATTAATTTTAAGATGTACATGATAATGCAGGACTCTTATTGGTTGACTCTGGATACATGTGTGCGGCTAAACATGGGCCCTCCAGTGTCATCAGAACCCAGGGATCCTGGGTTCAATCCCCATCCCTCCCCGTTTCGGTCTGGATCGAGCATCATACCGGCGTGCGGTCGTGTATCACTACTGCGTGGTGCACGTTAGAGACCCCGGGTTCGCGGTTGTACCGCACTGGCTAAATTGCTCATCTGCAGCTGAGACACCAGACGCCCACTGAGGCAGACTAACTTCCGGCTGTATAAACATACACACAACAATTTGCTTTGCAGTGTCATCAGGGCTGGGACATTGCTAGAAGGTGCAAGTATGTAAGGGCCACACGAGCTCATGGAACGAAGGGAAGGATCCCGCATTGACAACAGAGCACAGGAGAGCACAACATACACTCTAAAAAAAGGTATCACCTTACACCCTTCTGTCACATATAATGCACCCCAAAACTTCAGTTCGACGTAGAGCGCACTATAGTTGTTCGGGGTCACGTCAGCTCAATGGATTTACTACGATCCGTTGACTTCCATGTTCCATCAAGGTCCAGCCGGAATGTATTAACGTTTTATCCATCTTGTATGTCCCCTGTATCCCCTTTGTCACAGATTCAATTGGCCTTCAAAAAGGAACATCACCTGGATATTTTCATGTGTTCTCGGAAATATTTACGTTCCTTGTTCGTGAATGGATGTCTTTCGCCTAGATATCTTAATGATACTTTTTGTGGTATTTGTATTTAGTATCTTAGTGCACCACAGTGGAGACTGAAAAGTTGTTTGTGGGCACAGAAAATAACGAATTATTATTATGATTATAGTCAAACAGACGGCCCCACAATTTACGGGGCGCTTGATAACGGTGCGATTAACTTATTAAATAACTGAAGTACGTATCAAAGACAAAGAAAGAAAACACTGAGGTTTTGCAATAGGGCCAAGAAAACCCTGATTAATTTATTTTTTGTAGTCAGTAGCGCGTGAAAGTTAGGTACCGTCAGATCGACGTCAGTGTTCTGTACGTCGAATTGAAGTTTTGGGGTGTATTGTGCATGGGACAGAAGGGTGTAAGAATACACCCTTTTTCCTGAGAGTGTATGGACCGCGGTGCCATGAAACCTTTTGGCCGCCATCCCCCAAGTGTTCAATATCACCTTGCTATAAAGCTGAAACTATACCAATGCAGGACAATGATGCTCTTGATTCAATGCACACCAGATGGTAAATGGTTTTTAACTTAAATGCCAACAAATAAGGAGCCACATCAAGAAACTGAAAATGTAGCAAATTTTTTTTTACATGCAAAGCTTATCTGGTGTGCATCGTTTCCAAAAAGTACCGAACAGAAATCGGCCAAACTATGTCAGAAACGCCGCTGTTGTACAGGCCACTGCGATCCAGGGCTCAGAGCTATACTGAAAAGCAAACATTCCCGTTTGATGCTTTTCATAGGTTTTTTTCCATACCCCAAAACATGCTGAAAATGTCAAGTTTCACTTCGCAAATAGGATTAGAGGAGTTGTATATCTTATAAGTTTGGGAGTTTAAGTGCCAAACCAACGAAGAGCATCTGGCAGACCCCGGCGGGGGACTGAGGATCAATTTAGACCACCTAGGGATCTTTTGACGTGCAACCCAAATCTGAGTTACACGGCGCTTTCCGCAATAAGTCTCCGTAACATTGCGGGCATCTCGGCCGGGATTTGAACCCGCCGACTGAGGATCCGTAGGACAGCGCTTTGCCTCGGAGCCACCGAGGCGGCATTAGAGGAGTTGGCATGTGTTGTTACGAGTGTGTTTTAGACATCATGTGACAGAGGACGAGTTATCTGGTTGCTACAGAATGTATGCACAGAAGACGGAGCTTCCACTGCATTTTTAACCTGCCGCTCGCTCGCCTTAGCTGTGCATGTTTCTGATCGAGCGCATGGTGATGACGCGGTTCTTATCAAAATACGAAAATATCTCACCACTTGATCAGAAAAAAGCACCCCGAGCTGGAAATTTGATTGCAAGCACACAACTTTGCTTCTCCTAGTGGAGTTTTATGCAAACAGAGTTTGCCAATCACCACCTTGTCAGCAGAGAACTGAGGCTACTGAAACAAGGTTCAAAGCACGCATTTTTTCTGCCTTTCAGGAAAACACTGTCTTTTTGAGCACCAGCTAATTTGAAATTTCTATTCTTTCTAGCCCTTTGCTGCTGAAACTACTTGCCATCACCATTCGTTGGCGGCTCTGTCTGAGCCTGTTTTGAACGCTTTGAAAATTACTTGAACTGAGGCCGTGAGTTCCAGAAGTTTTTAAGGCGTTTGAAGTTGTGCAAGGTAAAGAAATTGGGTTGTACAGATACCTAGACTTCATGATGTTGGTCACCCATTCAAAGAATGCAACGAGCATCTACACTGGAAATGAGCAGTTTGGCCAGTGCAGTACGACTTCATATGTTGCTTGAAAAGAAGCAATGTAGGCTTGTATCGTTGCAGCAACGTAATTGAATATTGTAAAAGAAAAGTTTCTCAGGGCCCCTATGTCAAATTAAGCAAGTAATGTCAAGTTAATATTGCTATCCTTTTTCTCAGTGTTCACGTTTTTCAGAAACTGACTTTTTAGAGCCTGCGCCACATCAAACTTCGGATATTCCTAAAGGGTGACTCGCTGGGTTGACAATTCTTGAACATCTCTGCCTGTTAAAAACACCCAAAAAGCACAAACATCCTTCAGCCGAATGACTACCCAAGATGATACTCCAATTTTTACATCCCAGACAGCAGCTTAAGGCACCGTCAGCTGAGTTTTGTTACGGAAGGACGGTGTATAGTACCCGTCCAGATTATGTATCTCAGATAAATTCGAACCCTAAAGCACATTGCTCTTTAGCACTGAACTTTTTATATTTACCGAACTTTCCATAGCTGCCTGTAAACAAGATTCCCTAAAAAACGCAAGGATAGAAATGGGCTGTGGACTCTCAACTGCAAACAACTATAGCATCTCTTGCTAGGTTAGGCTGAGAGGTTCTGAAAAAAGTTTGTTTTAGCTGGACATTACTGAGTTGTGCAGCCCTGATTTCGAGCGCCTCGACTCATAAACTTAGTGCCAAGCACAGCGCAGCAGTGCTTGTGCATGTAAACATTTTTCAGCAAGAAACCGTTTACCTACATGTGAACAAGCTGTGGCAGCTTGCATACGATAATTTAAAAGCATCATCACTTAATGAAGAGTGATGAGCAGTGTCGAGAGGTAGCGAAATAATTAAAGAATCGCCAAAGGTAGGCTGGTAGACCTTATTCAGGATGACATCCAATTGTCATTTCACTGCAAAATTACAGCACTTACCGCTTGGTACAACGGCTGGAGTTTGGTCTAAAGTGCCCTGCACGTGACCCGGACGGCCAACCTTGCTGTGGATATCCCGACACGGAAGAACAGGGCAATGCCCTGAATGAGGTTACCAGAGGACAAGTACCATCGCGATGGGAGTGCACACAGATTGTGAGGTTACAACAAACGTGGTGGGAGTCTCGTTGAGAGCTGTGATTACATACAGGACTACAATAAGCAGTAAAAAAAAACAACTAAGTAATGTGCTATAGGCAGACAGTTTTTAATCAGCTGCGTATTTAGGGATGCGCAAACTGTTCAGTAATGTCACCTGGCTGTGGAGTAACGAACCAGTCTGCAGGCAGCAAACAAGCCGGTATTCGCCCTTATTTGTTTAGCAGCTCACTGGCTCCAGCTGTCGGATGGCCCTTTAAAACTTCCGGTTGACATTTTTTAACGCACGTTTGCTCCACCAAATAACAAGAAAATGTTCCCGTGACGTAAGAGATGGCCCTTTTGTTCGAAGATAACTTGACGATTTAGTCTGGCGATTGATGCAAAACAGACACTTTGCTTTGTACCGGAAGTGTTTTTGGGCTATTCCTACATTAGCGCCCCCCCCCCCCTCATTCTAAACTCATGGGAGAAAGAATAAAAAGAAAGCAGAAAATGCACGGCTGCCGTATTTGTTCTATTTTTTTACAATTCCCCACTTCCGAGTTGATGTCTGTAAAAAATGCACATCAATCTTTTGCCGAAAAGACGTTTGTGTGCCTAATCTCAGGCGTGCGCATTTGAAATTTCTTTCTTTTCAGGGCGTACGAAATATGTTGCTTCTTACGCCGCATTCTGTATACATGCCATGCACGTGACGTCAAATGGCACCGTACCAGCCGTCATTGTTTTATACCGTACTCTGTGCCCGTACCTTCTGCAGCAAATATATGGCACCCTCGAATTTTTTCTTCTCGGCATGGCTTGTCGAGAAGAACAAATTCGATGATGCCAAATGTAGGCTGCAGAAGGTACGGTCACAGGAGCATGATACGGAGCAATGGCGGAGGGGGTAACGCCAATGCAAGCTATGTATATGCAAGCAAAGATAATTTCATGAATAACCACGCTGTCTGGACTATGATAATACCTCAGTGTCATAGCCAAACGTTCCGCAGGACAGATGGGCGGGCTCCCTACAGAGGTACTGCCGTCTTAGGTCTTCATCCACAAGACTTAAGATGAGGTCGAACTGGTGGGGGGCCATCCTATAGTATTTCATAAAATACTCAAAATCCTCTTCCCGCATTCGTTGCATCTGAAAAGAGGAAAGGAAAGAATCCAGAGTACCGGTTAATCAATCGCTAAAATTTAAGACGTCTTACGCAACACACATAAAGCGTTTTATCTAAATCAGTAAGCGCTGATTTATCTGGGCATTGACGTCTAGGTAATGCTAACACAAAGAAAGGTTTAACTAAACTGCTGTCTTTTCTTTGTGCAAACGTTACACACAAAGAGCGCACTCGTTTCCACAGGCGCTACACCGAGACACCCAGATGCGCAGGAGCGAGTCAGTTAGGTAGCTGGCTTTCTGAATGCCTTTTTTTCAAGAAAATAATCGTCTATTTGTTTTATGCGAATAGCATTCTTTGGATACTTCACGCACTTTTCGTCTATGTATCTATCTATCTATCTATCTATATATCTATCTGGCTATCTAACCTCTTACGCCGCGGGTCGATAAATAAATAAAAAAGACCGGCGCCGGCTGGGATTCGAACCGTTGACCCTTTGATCAGCAGGCAGACGCGCTAACCACAGAGCTATGAAGGCAGTCATTCACCGCACTCTAAACATTTGTTTATATCTTTACCATAGGACGCGCTTTGCAGCGCTGTCACAGCTACCGGTGCGCGCGCGTTCCATGCACGAGGGCTAGCTCACCCTCTCCCGCGCTCACCCTCTCCTCTAGCTCACCCTCTCCTGCGCTCGGGAGACCTCTATACTTCGTTTCAGCTTGGGTCCAGACGCAGCCGATGCTACAAGCGCGAGCTCCGGGCTTCCAGCGTCCCTGCCAAGCACGCGCGCTCGTGCAATGCAGGCACTGTTCAGGGCCACACGCTCGCGCTTGTAGCATCGGCTGCGTCTGGACCCAAGCTGAAACGAAGTATAGCTCAGCCTCACGAGAGCGGAATGAGCCCTCGTGCATGGAACGCGCGCGCACCGGTAGCTGTGACAGCGCTGTAAGCGCGTCCTATGGTAAAGATATAAACAACCGTTTAGAGTACCGTTGGTTGAGACTAGCTGAGACGCCAGAAAGTCTGGTCGGTACCATTTTGAGTGTTTGTGCGTATGGCGCGTGCTTTGCTCGCCTTCCTAAGTGACACAAACGCACGTGCTGGGCTGCGGAGATCGTGCGCAGGGCTGTGAAAGTGTCAACAAATTTAGAATCGCCTCAAGAGTGGGCTGGCGTATCTAGAGTGTGCCGGCCACCTGACGAACGCGCAAAACTCCGCACCGTTTGATGCTATTCGCATTAACGTAGATAATCATTCCCAAAGGATGGGTTCTGCTGATTTATCTCTAGAAGTCTCTTCTCCCAAGATATAGGTTGTTAGCAGATCCTTTTTGTGGTCCGAGCCCAGTTTCACGACAATCGTAATAAACAAACGAAAAACCTCTTACCGACATAAAAAACTCGCTTTCGGAGTGACGACGCATGTAAGCTGGTTGCTCCCAGCACTTCCGCTTTTCTCAGCTTTTCCGTAGAAGCAGAATCCTCTTGCGCAGAACAAGCTTTGTCCGGTGGTTGAGGTGCAGCATCGCACTTCCGGCAAAATAACAGAACTCGCGAGGCCCGAACACGGTGTTCCCGGTACCCGGTTCCCGGTACAACGAGGCGTTGATTCATGAATGGATGAATGGTAATGGCTATACCTCTTGTAACGGGCGGCAGCTTGCGCCACCAAGCCTCACAGTTCGTTGTTCATTCTTTCTTAAAAGTTGTATAAATTTTTGTTCTAACACAACCCCCCCCCCTTTTTAAAGTGTTTCCATTGCTAATTTTTATATGCATTTTTACCTTTCCCTAGACCTTCTCCAGCAATCTTCCAATCTACTCTTAGTTACCGCAATTCTTTCCCTATCCATTCGTCCATCCATGTCTGCAAATCACGCTGCCCTTCCTAATCCGTAGTCATCACCCTGAAGAGGGTGGGACGAAGCCCCGTGCACCTTAAAATTACATGTCCTATAGTTACCCTTTCGCGGTTGCATATGTCGCATGTTCAACCCGTGACTGGGACCTCAGTTGCCCACACTTCAGGCCAAATCCTTCCAGTGACCCAGCTTAGTTGACTGGTTGACTAATTGACGCGTACCCACTCTTTGTTTACTCGACCACGCACAGCACAGCCTTGTGTTCACTGAAGTACGTACGAAAGAGAGCACACAGCACACGTGAGTCAACGTCTCTGCCTAAGACAAAGTCCAAACCGATACAATTCCGCTTGTTGACGTGTTTTGTTTTTGATGGAGAAGAAGGTCATTCGTTGGCACGGAGCAAAAAAGGTTCTAGGGTAATCGAACTCTTTCTTTATTAAAAGAACTGGCGAGAAAATCCGGCCCGGATGCGGTTTTTTTACAGGTAGCTCAAGCTTTCCAGTTGTTTTAAACGCACTCCTGCAACAAAAAACAAAAAGGAGAGAGAGAAGGAAATATGCTTGACATTACGTACATCACATATGTGCAGATGCGGGAAATTTTGATCATTGTCCAAACGATTGAAGCCACTTTTTTATTTTTTAGAGCACGCCTTTCTTGTAATTGTGAACAAGTATAAAAAAACATAGTAGACGGACTGGAAAAACGACATTTAATTATGAATAAGTTAGTCAGTCCACGTATAGAAATTTTCTGCCTCTAGGATCATCTTGCCCATCCTACCGAACGTAGAACCCCGATTTGTATAATCAACGGGTGTTTTTTTTTATGGGAGACTTTAAAGGAGCTGTACAACGATTTTAATGTTGAAAGAATTGGCATTTCTACTTTCTACTACCTTCTACTTTGCTGCATGATTACCAACGCGCTCACTAACAAGTATAGTCTACTGTTAACATTGTTCATCTTGTCACAAAGGACAGAAAACACACCTCCTTCCTTCGAAATGTTGCGATTCCGCCGCGTAATCGCGAGGCAAAAATTAGAATATTCCCCGACCTGCAGCCGCAAGCGGCGGCCATGAGAACCACGCGGCATGGCGTCAATGGGGGTCTTGTAGAAAGATAGAAAGTTGTGCGAATACCTGCTCGATAAAAGGTAACTTATAAATATTGTTGTTCCAACATAAATATAAATTCGTCAAAAACCTGGTATCCTCAACAAAACTTTTATTATACGGAGCTTTAGTGGCGCCATCTATCCTCGGTCCACAAAACCGTCAGCTCTATCTGCTACCACGAACAGCCGCCAGAAGCCGGAGGGGGAGGGGGACAGAGCCGGACAGGTATGGCCGGACCCGGATGAGACTTTCCTCCTTTCACCATATTGTTAGCGCTGCGCCCGCCAGCACGTGGTCACGCGGTCGCGAGCGGATGAGTTCTCGCTACTCACTGATGGCTCTAGAGAGAGAGCTTCACCGGAACCCCGAGCGACCCCCATTGACGTCACACCGCACGTGACTCGGAATATCGTGAAGGAGTTGAGAGGTGCCGAAAATCTCAATCTTTGTTCATTTTTAAAATAAAAACTAGGACATGCAGGCAAAAGCGGTTTTTGTTCCTTATTTCAGAAAAGGTCGAGACACAACCTCCCAAATTATTTAAGCAAAGCACTGAAACTGTTGCACAGCTGTGCAACAATTTCAGTGCTTTGCTTAAATAATTTGGGAGTTGGTGTCTCGACGTGTTTGTAGTAAAGAACAAAAAAAAACGCTTTTGCCTGCATTTCATAGTTTTTATTTTAAAAATCGACAAAGATCTAGGTATTCGGCATTTCTCGACTATTTCACCATCTTCCGAGTCACCTGCGCTGTGACGTGAAAGGGGAACGCGCGGGGTTCTGGTGAAGCTCGTTTCTCTAGAGCCTTCCGTGAGCAGCGAGAACTTACCTGCTCGCGACCACGTGACCATGTGCTTGCGCAACGCGATCAACGTGACGAAAAGAGGAAAGTTTCGTCCGGGTCCGGTCATCCCCGTCCGGCTCTGTCCCCGTCCCCCTCCGGCTTCTGGCGGCTGTTCGCGGTAGCAGATAGAGCTGACAGTTTTGTTGACTTCGAATAGATGACGCAACTAAAACTCTGTATAATACAAGTTGTGTCGATGATACCAGGTTTTTGACGCATTTATATTTATGTTGGAATTACAAGATTTATATCAAAATTACCTTTTATCGAGCAGGTATTTGCACAACTTCGTATCTTTTTACATGTCCCCCATTGATATCACGCCGCGTGGTTCTCATGGCCGCCACTCGCGGCTGCAGGTCGGGAAATATTCTAATTTTTGCCTCATGATTACGCGACAGAATCGCAACATTTCAAAGGAAGGAGATGTGTTTTCTGTTTTTTGTGACAAGATAAACCATGTCAAAAGTAGAAGATGCAAATTTTTCAACGTTAAAATCGTTGCACAGCTTTTAAGGGTTGGCAAAGTAGAAAACACGTGCGGATCTCCAGGCATTGTTAGAGTTCGGCTATTCTCATACCAACGATCAACTCTATATATTACATACGACTAGAGCAACTATATCAGCTACGCTTAGAGTATGGGCACCCCGTTCCCCGTTCTGCTAGTGGGCGCCGCCATCTTGGTGCTGAGTGCAGAGCAGACGCAAATGTCGATCGTGACAATTAAAAAATGTGGCTTCCCCAGCTTTAGATACGGTGTTAGGAAGCTCAGGTGATATTGTTTTTCCTGTCGCGAACTGTTTTACCAATTTCGGAGGACGGAAAACCATTTCCTGTGATTTCAAATAAAGTTTCAGATAACTGGCAACCATGATTTTAAGCTCCAAGATGGCTGAAGTGTCGTTACCCTAAAGCGTAGCTTTTTAGTGACTCCATATACGACCATTTTACACAGAGCGCGACTATGCATGCAGACTGGTGTTTCCTGATGCTGCCGATATAGTTTTCATGCTGTCCCACTAGATGGCACCATAACTCAGCTGTTCAAGGCGAGCTAGAAATGTTTTTAACCAAGGTTAAGAGCGCTAAAAAGACGAACAGAAGAGAGAAGACAAACACGGGCGCTACTCACAACTGCATTTGAAAAAGAAGATACAAGTACATATATTTGTATATTGATACACTTATCGTAACCTATGGGCTACACATGCGCCGGGATACACACCCTTCAACCCGTTTACATAGATTTATCAAGAATACGTACCTCGGCATTATACAATGCAATCGACGGGCCGCTGACTAATTGGGGCACCACGTTTCTGATAAAGTACGCCTCTCGCAGTTCGCGTGCTCTTTGATTCTTGCTGCTAGAATATTGGTGTCACCGAAGCGTGGCTCACATTTGCAGGCCCTACAGTGCGTGGGCAAATGTGCCCACATCACTTGTCTTTAAATGGTGTGCATGCTCCGTCAAACGGTCATGGGTGCACCTTCCCGGTTTCCCAACGCAAGAATTTCCACACGTTAGGGGATTTCGTACATGACCCCCGTGACGCATTCGATATACGGCATGGCATACGTTGTGCCCCATCCTCGCTCGATTTTGGCTTTCACTAGCCATTCGAGGGCAAAGTTGGACGAGTTTCTTTGGCGTTGAAAACACGACAGGCACTTCATACCTGTTCGCAACCTTCTTGACGTTATGCGACATTTTGAGTACGTATGGTACGACCTTAAAACAGACATCACCAACTTGCCCAACAACAAGTACATGTACTTTCACAGTGCTAGGAATGCCTGGGTAATAATGCGCTTGTAACGCGCACGGCGCGGTGGCACATTGCTTAAAAACGGTTTGCTTTCGCCCAATTATTTAACCCAAATTCACAAAATGAACGGCACTACACTCAAAGCACCCCTTAAAGAGCCATTAAAAAGAAAACACAAGGTTTAAAAAACCGTCTAATAGACCGATCTCACCAGCTAGTTTGAGTACGCCACCGCTGCCGACATGCATCGTGGGAGCTGTAGTCGTTTCTGCACGCGCAACAACGCTGCTGGAGGTCTGCGCGAGCAGAGCACGAGGCGGCATGAGCTGTCTCGTGAACTGGCGCCTGCATCCTACGAACTACAGTTATGGCGGCGTCACGCATGCGTGGAACGCTTGGTGAGATCGGTCTATTGGGACACGCGTTGTCAAGAAATAAACTTTACGCGAAATTTTTTTTTTTTTTTTAAAGCAATATTGACGCTGCGCGAGACGCTTTATTTAGTCGGTAGTCACCTCCGTTCCACTTGTTTTCTTTCTTGGCATTTCGGGCGCGTGGAGGAGAGGTGGATCCGCTTGGTCATCACTTGAGGTGAGGGAGTGTATGACCATTCCGTGACGTCATAAACTTTGCGCGCAGAATTTAAAATAAATCTCGCGCCGTCAATATTGCTTTAATTTTTTTTTTGTTGCGTAAAATTTGTTTTTTGACACGCGTGTTCCTCCCACCCTGTCTAAAAAAACTTTTTTTTCTTTGCAGTGGTCCTTTAATATAAATGGAAAGAAAAACAGCGCATACATTGATTTCTAGTTGACTCCACAGGGTGTCGAAAAAAAATCGCATAAATAGGCCAATGAACAAAGTGTTATGGACTTTATCACAGGGGTGTCTTGGCGTGGTGCATTTATCATACTAAAATTTCGTGAGTGTAGGTTCTTGGAAAAGCGTTCAAGAAAGGAAAAACCTGTTTTTCCCTTGCGCGAAAAAAAAAAGAAACAGAAACAAACCGTTGGGTTGACGCTGCTATTCGTGTATGGTACCACACACGCTCGGGTCATCTGAATCTGCTTGAGGGTGTTAATGTCGAAGAATATTTCAAGTTCTTGTATCATGTGTTGCCATATGTAAGTAGTAGCGTCAACCCGACGGTTTGTTTCCATTTTCGTAGTCCGCATAAGAAAATAATGAATTTTTAAAATGTTTTTTTTTGCATTTTGTTCAGACATTTTTTTTACAAATTATAAGAATGATCGGTGCACCACCTAAAAACGCCTTTGTGAAAAGTTTCATGGCACCCTGTTCACTCGCTTACATATGCATTTTTTTTTCGCGCCCGATTTTTTTAGAAAACAACTTGCAAATAAAAGATGAACTAAAAAAAAACGTTTTTTGGGTTGTGTTGAATCCAAATTTTAGAAAAATCAATATTTTAGAGATTCTGCAATGAAAATGCATATTCGCATTTCATGAACTGAAGCGAGACCATGGCAGGCTTTCAAGCAGGAGGCCCATGTCAGCCAGCGCTCGTAGTGCACGCGCGTTCTCTGCCCAAACACCTCGCACAGGTGCGTTCTAAAAAAATGTGAATGACTCCGAAATTTATATGTCTGCGGTCTCCTAAGAAGGACTGGTGGACTCAACCTGATGAACAAAAGAATTGGGTTGTGTGTATGTTTATGCAGCCTAGAACTTGGTCTGCCTCGACGGGCGACGAGTCTCCCAGCTGTAGATGAGCACCTGGGCTGCAGTGCGATACAACCGCTAGCCTGGGGTCTTTAACGTGCATAACGCAGTAGTGATACACGACCGCACGCCGGTACGATGCTCATCCAGATCGAAACGGGCAGGGGTGGGGATTAAACCCAGGATCCCTGAGTTCTGCAGCGCGAGCTTTCGCTCCACGTGCTCCGAGCTGGTGTGCGCTAGACCACTCGGCCACCGATCCCCCCAACCTGATGAACCCAGCTAATAAACTGGGTATGTGTGCGTTTTTTTTATCACGTGTTTTTTTTTGGAAGTGAAAAGTGGGCGGGGGGGGGGGGGGGGGTTAAGCAACTGGTTACAGCTGTACACCATGATTGCCGACTTTTGAGGTGCACACTAAATGCAATATTTACAGCGTTCTCCAGATTCATGACAAACATGATAAATGCTGACGCAGGTATGAAACCCACCGCAATCTACGGGGTGTCACGAATAAAAAATTTACAGGGTTTTTATTTCCGCAAAAATAAACTATACGCATCACCGAACGCTCATTCTCCGCCCAAAGTTAGCGCTAGAGGTCACAACCAGATGCCAAAGTTTCAGCCCGATCCATACGCTTATCTCAAAAGTCATAAGTGATTTTCTGAAAATTTCAATGGGAAAATGGAGCCCATTTTCGCTCGTTTTCGGTTTCTGGTGCCATGGAGCCCCATGTATTCAAAAACTCCGTCGGCCACCATTTTCCCATTGAAATTTTCAGAAAATCACTAATAACTTTTGATTAAGATTATCGGATCGTGCTGAAACTGTCATCTGGGCCCGTTTGCTCGAAGCGCTAACCGCGGCTAAAGTTAGCCGCAGTACCTAGGAGAGGGATTTTGAAATCACGTGACTGGCTCGGTAGGGATGCGGGGAAACATGGCGGTGCCCCAATGAGTGAGCGCCGCTCGCTTTGGAACTAATATGTCGCTGTAGCTGCAATATAGAACGCGTTAGTCAGCAACGAATGGTGCAGGAGGCTTTCGCTTTGCGTTTCCTCACTTAAATCTCAAAGCATGGGCAATGACCTCGCCGCATTTTTAGATAGTCTTTCGATTCTGGCCATTCCTAAGCCTAGATGAACGCGATAATTGTCGGCATGGCAACGTCTTTGGAAAGTGGATTGCCTTGACTCAATCGGCCGGGTATTGATAGCATACAAAAGCAGACAGCGCACTGTGGTTTCACCTTGTGATGTACCACAGGAAAGGCTACAAGAGCGAGCTCCTTGCTCTGGTGCACATCTCGGCGGCACAAGCTCTCGTGCGTTAAGAGCAGCTCCCAAAGATATGAGCTCGCGCTTCTAGCCTTCTCTGCGGTACAACATAAGGTGAAACGGAGTACTAGCGATGTGGGCGGCCAATAGCGTCGCTGTGGTAAGCTTTCCACTAGGGTGCCTACATGTCCGTCTGTCTCAGGGTGACGACATCCATTGTTGCACTGAATGTTCAGCGCGTGACGCACTCGCGCACACGGTGCGTGACTTGGGCGCTAAAATGGCGTCTCTGCATTAGCCAAAGCTACGCGCTCGAGCTGATTGACACCGGATTGTGCGTACTTCAAAATGCATAAAAAAGGATTGGGCGTAAAAAATGACTTAGATGTCACCACTCAAGCAAAGCGCGCGTGTGTATGAAGGCACTTTACTTTCCACCATTGGCCAAACCATGGGCATATGAGCACTGTCAGATTGTCAACTTTGCCGGTGTCAGTTTTGGATTGCGATGGCTCCTAGCGTCCACTGTGCTTTTTAAACACACCATCGAACTCGTCGTCGCACCCGATGGTAAGTAGCCAGAATAACAACTGGTGACGTCACGGCAGAGGCAAATCCCAGTCGTGATGTCACGGAGGAAGACCATAAGAGGGCGCCACTGAAACATCTCGGCGCTAATAAACCTTCCTCTTATAAAAGATTCGAAGTAACTAATCATAATACATGGGTTGCACGTAACGTCATATCCTTCCTTCTTTCTGGTGGCCAAAACCTGCCGTTATACTTCGTTTCACCTTATGTGCGAGCGAAGGCAAAGCTGGAAGCGCGAGCACGGAAGCTCCGTGCGTTCAGGCTTTGCTCGAGCGCGCAAGCTGGGGAGAAACGCACAAAGCGCTGGTCTCGCGTTTCTAGCTTTGGCTTCGCTCTCAGATAAATTGAAACGAAGTATAATGAAGCTGTGCTCACTCGTTTCCGCTCGCTCGCGACGCTCGTGTACTGCTCGTAGAATATGCACAGTAAAGGCTACGCTCGAGGAAGTTCGGCCACCAGAAAGGAGGACCAAATTACGTCAGTGCAACCTATGTATAAGGCTTTGACGAACGCGCGTGCAAGGCAAAATTTGTTTTAGACTTTTTGCTTTAGAACAATTACTACTGTAGACGCCAGCACGTGCAGCGCCTGTGACTACTAGAGTCACTAAAAAAAAGCTTCGCTTTCAAAGTACCGCATTCCTTTTCTTTGCCACTTTGCCGACAATACAGTCGCTCTATTCAACAATATTCTGGTTCGCTGCGGCATCTTTGGACAGCGGCAGTCACGTCAGTTGCTATCATCATCATCGCGTTTCTTCAACGCCACCATCTTGGGTTCAGCGATTCGCTCCCTGAAGCTGTTTTACTGGTTACTGCGCGCGCACGCCAAAGTCCATCGCTTAGCACGCACTTTTTCTTCTTATGTCGAGATACGAAGAACACGACCTTGATTCGCGGCCACAGCTGCGGCTACGGAAGCTGGCGCAGGCGACGGCTACAGCTCGGCTTGGCTTAGCTACAGGCACCCCATCATCTGCGGCGCGGACCCAAGATGGCGGCGCCTGACGCGCTTCAGACGCGTAGTTTCGGAGTTTCGGTACTCTGAAAGCGTAGCTTTATTTGGTGACTCTAGTGACTACACTCGTGGCATGCACCTCGGTGCTTGGGAAACTTAGTAAAAGGTCTAGTGGGAAGCTGTCTGCTTTTGTGTGCTATCAATACCCGGCCGATTGAGTCAAGGCAATCCACTTTCCAAAGACGTTCCCATGCCGACAATTATCGCGTTCATTTAGGCTTAGGATTGGCCAGAATCGAAAGACTATCTAAAAAATGCGGCGAGGTCATTGCCCATGCTTCGAGATTTAAGTGAGGAAATTCAAAGCGAAAGCCTCCTGCACCATTCGTTGCTGACTAACGCGCTCGATATTGCAGCTACAACGACATATTAGTTCCAAAGCGAGCGGCGCTCACTCATTCGGGCACGGCCATGTTTCCCCGCATCCCTACCGAGCCAGTCACGTGATTTCAAAATCCCTCTCCTAGGTACTGCGGCTAACTTTAGCCGCGGTTAGCGCTTCGAGCAAGCGGGCCCATGGTTGTGACTTCTAGGGACTACCTTTGGGCGGAGTATGGAGCGTTTCGTAGTTGGCGATGCCTATACTTCGTTTCAGCTTGGGTCCAGACGCAGCCGATGCTACGAGCGCGAGCGTGTGGCCCTGAATAGTGCTTGCATTGCACGGGCGCGCGTGCTTGGCAGGGACGCAGAAAGCCCGGAAGCTCGCGCTTATAGCATCGCCTCTGTCTGGACCCAAGCTGAAGACGACAGTATAGTTTATTTTTACGGAAAAAAAAAACCCTGTAAATTTTTTATTCGTGACACCCTGTATATGGAAAGAGAACAGTGTTTAAGTCTCACCTCAAAACTAAACTACGCGCTGGCAGTTGGAACCAAATGCGAAGTTTCGGAACTCACCGTTATCTGATTTTCTAGTTATAGGCAATTTCCTGACAATTTCAATGATGATTATTGGGGCGCGTTCCCAGTAGCAGACGCCTCACAACCATGTATTTGAAAACTTCAATAGCCGCCATTTACTCATGAAAAGTGTGAGAAGACTGCTTGAAAACTCTGGATTACATTACGACAAGTTTTGAAACACTGCCGAGCGTTCCGCCACGCGTTTATTATTTTACAGGAAGGAAACCACGGTTCATGTTTCTCCCCAGCACTACTTACAATAACTTGATGCTCGTGATTTAATATGATTGGGGCAACATGCTGCTTGATAAAACGAATGCAAACGCGGAGGAGAACGCAGCATACAGTGCGTGTAAAAGGCATCCGAAAAGCATACAACAGCCGTCGGCAGCTGCGGAGGGGCCACTAGAGTGCCTCAATGTTGTTGGCCGCTGCGCCTTGCTAGAGTGGCGACATCTTTAGGGAGGGCAAGTGCCGCCTTTTCGGGGATTCCCCGGTTTCCCCCGACCGCTCCCGGTGGCGGCCGCCATTTTTCCTCTCGCGTTGTGTTGACGCTGCACGCGTGATACCGGGAGGTCGCCTCGTGGCCTCGTACCCACAACAATTAGGGTGCCTCGACAACAATGCCGGGTTGCTGCGTGCCGAAGTGCTCAAATAACTCCCGAAACGGGTGGAGGCTATTCAACATTCCAACGAACGCCAAACGGAAGCGACTGTGGCTGACGCAGATAAAAAGGGACAACTGGGAGCCGACCCGCTCCTCGTCTGTGTGCAGTGTGAGTAGCAGCTCTGTTTCCTTCCGATCCCTGTGTCGTTCACCGTAGGAAATATTGTTTAGAAGTACTGGCTGAGGTCCTGAACGATTATGTTATATAGATACTTCCACGACTCGCTACTGCTATTGCTCGCAGTCGTTGGTATAGCGACCAGCGATCCGACTTCTTTCTATTCTCCCGTACGCCAGTAAAATGCAATCGCCCAGCAACGAATGTTCGTGTGTAGCGCGAGCGCGCCGATCTCGGAGGCTATGGTTCGTGTGTGCTGGTCGGCTTCAGGACAGAATGTTACTGAGTAAGAATATTTCGTGTTGTCCTTGCTTACCCGCAGTCTCGGGGTTGTAGGCCGTTCGGTCGACGCTGCTAGAGTGAGTGTAAATACCGGGCAATCGGGAAAGGGGGGGGGTAGTTTTTTTAGGGGTTCTGGGGTGATTGCATCACAAGCTTGTGTACACTTTGCATCAGGACCTCTGGGAAGGGTGTTGACCCAGCCTGGGGGAGTATGACACTAGCGTTGTATCGCACATTTCGTTATTTTGGTGTATGAACAGTTCTTTTGCAGAGAACCCATTAGTATAATGAACGTCTTTAAGTTAGATATTGAACATTCGCCCTTAGTGTGCATTAGCATGTTAAATAGACTCATGTTTGTAATAGATTGCCAATTTTAAGAAAAATAAATTGAGAGCAAGTTTGCTTTAGAGCCTACTTCTTTCTAATGATGCCCTCTGTTCTATTTTCAGGCCCACTTTGAGCCCAGTGCCTACGAGCAGAACAGAGCCGACGGATGGCAAAAGCTGACACCGATTGCGGTTCCAACAAGCGGGATAGATGGCCTAATAAAATTCTTAACTTTTGCAATATAAAAGCGAATTGAAAAAAAAATATTTTTTTCTTGTTTTTAGTTTAAAAGCCCGTAGTGCAAGTGTTACGGTGCTCATTATGAACATCCGTATAACCTTTAAAAGCGTGGATTTCTCGAAGAGTTCGCCCCAGGCCAGCCAAATACAAATCACAGCCCATCTATCATTTCAATTTTGTTAGGCAATAATACCGGCGAATTAAAAGGGCGATATATCGAGCTCAGCGTAATCGCGGTCTCCGCCTCGCTGGTGACTGCCTTTCATTTCACTCATTTAATCCGACGTCAAATACCGAAATCTGTTGCACAAAACGGTACCGCACATACACACTGTCCACAAACTTACATAAATCGGCCATCAGCAAGAAGCGGATCACAACACAAGCGGCAGCCGATGGCACTTTTGCCAACGGACTCGCCGCATGTGCGCACTAAATCGTCATTTTATATCATAAAACAGGTGCACACGTGACTCGAAGGGTGAGGTGACGCGTTCCTTAAAGCAGTCCTCCTTTATTTTACAAGTGATCATACCCAATAACAGCACAAGGAGCTCAAAGGGGAATGCGACGCGCTCTTTTCCATATACCCGGCGCGTCAAGCGAGAGGAAAAATGGCCGCTCTTCTAGCAGACGACAGAGTTGTCCCCACTCCACAAGGCGCAGCGGCCAACAACATTGAGGCACTCTAGGGGCCACTGTGATGCACCGCCATCTCTCGGTAGGAGTGCAAAGCAGGGCGCGAACATATCGGGCGGAGTGGCACTCGCGGGTGAAGTTGTCGGAAATAAAATACAGGGTGTCAGCAAAAAAAAATTTACAGGGTTTGTTTTACCGCAAAAATAAACCAGGCATCGCCGAACGCTCATGTTTTCGCCCAAAGGTAGCGCTAGAGGTCACAACCAGATGCCAAAGTTTCAGCCCGATCCCATACCTCATTCAAAAAGTTATAAGTGATTTTCTGAAAATTTCAATGAGAAAATAGAGCCCATTTTTGCCCGTTTTCCGTTTCTGGTGCCATAGAGCCCCATGTATTGCGAAAACTCCGTCGGCCGCCATTTTCCCATTGAAATTTTTAGAAAATCACTTATAACTTCTGAATAAGGTATCGGATCGGGCTGAAACTTTCGCATCTGGTTGTGACCTCTAGAGCTACCTTTGGGCGGAGAATGAGCGTTCGGCGATGCCTAGTTTATTTTTGCGGTAAAAACAAAACCCTGTAATTTTTTTTGTGACACCCTGTAGATTTGGTTGCGCTCATCACCGATGTGGTTGGACACGATCCACTACCCGAGTGTCCGCAGAGCCACTGATTATTACAAGCCGAAGTCGAGTTCTCACGCGTTTTCGTGTCCAATCCATGAGCCGTGCTCCACTGTGCACGGGTGCTTATGGAGCACCCGTGGGTGCTTTCGATCCCACAATTACGTCATTAAGCTTTGCGAAGGAAAGACTGAAAGAAATAGTTACATTCTATCCTCGCAATTTCGCCCCACATAGAAGCTTCTGAATCAGTGGCGGTATGCGTAAGTATACTCGGGCTAGACTAGGACCAGTACGCCTCTGCAAAGTCATAAACATTCCAACCCGATATCACTAGTAGAACAGTTAGTTCTGGTAATATGCTTAGGACATCCTTAGAATGTCCTAACGTTTTGGAATGTCCTATGAACGTCTAAATGATATCCCAAGACCGTGAGGACATCCTAAAGACGTCCTAAGGATATCACAGAACTAAGTGCTCTACGAGGGTTCGCTTCACGACCCCTCTGGTTGGTTGCTCACTTTTGAAATTCTTATATTGTCGGTTACTATTTGAAAGATGTGGTTGTGTTGTCTTTGTCCTATACATCTTTATACTTTCTTTCACCTTGACAATGATGGTGCGCTTTTGACGATGTCTGATTGGTCCCACCAGCTCGAAGCGTTGGCTCCGTCTGGACTTGAAGTGAAACGAAGTATTGTTGACGCATTCACTCCTCATGCAGAGCCACCAGCAATCAGACACAACGGAAGTGTTTGTAAATAAAATTATTCAAGTTGGAAAAAAAAAACCTCTTTGCTTGTTATACTTGTTATATATGTTTAAAGAAATCTATTTTTAAGTTGGTAAGCAGTGTTGGAACGTGGTTGTGCGTTCTCCTGGGACTAGGATCGATGACCAATGACAGTGCGTCCGCAGCAACATTCATAATTTCCGTTTTTATCAGCGAGTACCCCAATCTCATTTGCTAAGGCGCGATAATGACGCTCGGACACGGGACACCCGGCGTTCCCTAAATTGTCTGGAGACTATAAATTACAGCTACGCCTCCGACAGGAGGAATCGACAGCCAATCGGAAAGTGACGAATGCTTTGATAAGTAGCGGCATTGTTACAGTGCGTCTATTCTTTTCACCGCAGTGGTTGAGAACACGAGTTACCTCCCCAGTTTCCGCCGAGGCATTGATTGTTACGAGCCGAAGTCGAGTGCTCACACAGTTCTCGTGTTCAATCCATGAGTCGCGCTCGACTGTCGTCAGGCTGGTGGTTTCGATCCCAGAATTACGCCATCAAGCTGTGGGAAGGCAAGACTGAAAGAAATATTCCTCTTTTATACTCACAATTCCACCGCGACAAAGACGCTACTGAATCAATGACAGTCTGTGCGAGTATACTTGGGCCAGACTAGGACCAGTATGCCTCTCCAAAGTTATAAATATTCCAATCCGATATCGTTTCACGACCCCTTTAAAGTCATTCCATCAGAAAAAAAGTGAATGTGATTGGCCGCTGAAGTGTTAAGAATTTTGGTTAAATTCATATGTCAATGAATGTTTAGATTGTCAGAGTCTAGGCAAACATGAAAGTGCTTCTTAATTGAGCCTGGAGGATTCAATTAAGAAGCAATAGACGTTTCACTTTAAATTTGTTGAAGGTCCTTTTCAATAACCTTGTACCTTAGGCGAGTATCAGCTGCACCTTGTCAGCTATTCCAAGGCTTCCAAAAGGATCCTTTACAAGCACTTTGCTTTGCCAGTTTTGTCTTACTCCGCGGTTCGTTTCAACGTAAGACAAAAATACATTATAGGTTGATGACCCAGTTGGTTAAGCATCTTAAAAACGGTTAGCGCGAAGGACCAGGGCAAGTAAAAGACGACAGGACAAGCGCTTGTCCTGTCCACACTCCCTTATCTACATCTAGGCTTTAGTTGTCTTTGTCTTTCGCGATTGTCTTTGTCTTCTTTCTTGTTTTTTTTGCGTTAACCGTTCGAGAAAAAAATACATGGCTACGAAGTAAAGATTACCAGATCTTTGGAACAGCTACAAGTATACAGATACTAGAACTTGTACTACAAGAGCAATCCCATGGGATCATAAATCTTGGACCACGCTTACTTATTGTTAGAGTCACTAAGCTACACTTCAAGGTAACGACGTCTGAGCCACCTCGGTGCTTAAAATCATCATTGCCAGTTACCTAAACCTTCATCTAAAACTAGAGGAAACTTTTGCGTCCTCTAGAAATGTTAAAATAGTTCGCGACAAAGAAGGAAATTCCGAGGACACCTAAGCACCTCTTATCAGTTGTGAATGCGAAAGCATGAATGTCGTTCTTCCGCTCTCTTATTTCGTCTGCGGTGCACTGGGGTGGACAGCCACGTTTCGCTACTGCCGAGGTTGCGGCTGCCGCGCGCTCTCTTGGAGAAGCGGCCAGCAGCACTCCCCCACCTCCTCCGGCGACGCCTGGCATGGAGCGGCAGCCGAGCGCGCGCCTCGCGAGGCAGCCGCAGCCCTCCCTCTCTCCACCCCGGCAACGCCTGGCACGGGAGCGGCACCGAGCGCGCTAGCCCGTACAGCCTCCTCTCCACCTCCGGCGACGCCTGGCACGGGAGCGGCGGCCGAGCGCGCGCTCTCGTAAAGCGGCCGCCATAGACTATCTAGGAGCCGTTTTGCTCAGCCAATAGAAAAATAAGCATTTCTTTCGCTTTTTTTTTCTCGGTTACAGACGTTGTCGGCTCCGTTTTATGAGATAAGTTAATGCTTTCGCATTAAAAAAAACTATTTGCCCCGAGCTTCCAGACGCCGTTTTGAGAGCTCAGAAAATCCGTTTCGAAACATAACGATCGCCGATTCCGGCCGCTCTGCTCAAAGCACCAAAATGGCGGCGCTCACAAAAGGATCGGGTAATCAAGAGCCAATACAATGAACGTATTTCGTGGCTCTACTTATTGCCAATAAGATTCCACCGGTAATCATGGGCTGATATGAGACCGCAGACGCATTTCCTTTGACAGAAGAGGTGGGAAATGAGCTTGGACGGTACATAAAACGAGTCTTATAAAGTGATCAAGCGTGCCATCTTTATTGGCTCTTTAGCACCAAAGGACCATCCCAGATGCTATTTGCAAGGGCTACCTCAGGGCAGCGAGTTGTCCAAGAGACATTTCTGCAAAGCAAAAACATAGGAAGTCATGCTTGGGAACCGGGGCTTTATTGGTCCCGTGCCCCGGAACAACCAGTTTTCACAGTATGGTGGTATATACGAAAAGAGCTACACAAAGACAATATGCGTATAAAACTGCATCGCAATTGTACTGAAAAAAAGAGAAACTGGTAAATTGAAGAAAGATATACGACAACCTAATTTTGGAAACACAATACATTGAAGAGGCGTCAACACGGGGAGTTAAGTTGTTGCAGGTTAGGAAAAGCAGTACAGGCTCCTCCCACAAAGACCTAAACTTTTTCCCTTTTAGCAGAGCGAACGATGAAGAGGAGGCGAGAAAGAAGGTACGTCAACTCTCCTCCTCTTTTTAACGTTCGCTCTGCTAAAGGGGAAAGCGCGGAGGGCTTTGTGGGAGGAGTTTGTCCTGCGTTCTTAACCTGCAACAAAGTACAGCCGAAAGTTAATAGTGGGAATTCACTGGACGCCACATTTGAGTGCGCTGCTCAGAGCGCATGCTTAGTACAAGCTCATATCCTTAGGCTGCTATGATCCCTAATCTTGATAGTGTGGAATTCATGTTGAAAAAGGAGCTGTGGAAGCTCACCGTCAGCACGCGCTCTACAGTCGTGCACACAACTATGGCCGGTGAATACTACCTATATGAAGTGCAAATATTTTACTAGGGTATGTTTCCATATTACTCTTTCATTAAGTGTAGGCCCCATTGCTAGTGTTGACTAAACAAGGTGAACCATTAAGGACGTTGACTCGAAGCGCTTGCAATGTACCATTCGAATTTGATGTAAGAAAACAGATAATGCTCGTGCAATAAACAGCGACATGCGGGATTTTGCGAAGTCATATGACATATCACCATTTCTGCCTGGCTGGGCCGTTGCCACAGTCACTGGCAAGGTGAGAACGGCAAGGAGGAGTTTCAGTTGCTCCGCATCCAGCGCGAGCTTCCTACCTTCAACGACGCTTCGGTGTCTCGTGCGCCTCAAACGCGCGGCGGGCAGCCAAAGCACTGCGGAAGGCACGGAGCGCGTGCTAGAGGCCGGGCGTTTGAAAGACACGCCTTGCCGTTTTCACTCTATCCGTGACTATATAGTGTTCAGAATCTCTCCATGCAAACGCTGTATCCACTAGACACCACTGTACACTTTTCTGGTTTAAATTAACTAAACCCGTTTCACCTCAAGAAAAAAAAAATCAGGTATTTAGGAGATTTTGAGGTCGCAGGAAAAAGCGATGCTTTTGGTGTTTGTAACGTGTTTGTCTTAATAAGATAACATATATGTCATCTAGGATTCCCCTGCATATATTTTAATTCTCTACATAAAGGGAGAAATCAGTAATGCTCCGCGAGACGCCGGGCTTTTCTTTACTACGCTTCTTGAGGTGAAAACTGGTATAGTGTTTCGGTTGTGCCGTGGCGAGGCAATGGAGAGTATGGCATTTTCACGAACATTTAAAACGAGCGTGTTTTGCAAAAAAAAAAAAAGAAGTAATGTGAAGTAAAAACAATCGATGCGTTAAACCTACTCTTGTTTAGGCGAACATATTAACGAAAAGGGCAGATGTATTTTTTTTCATTGTTGTCAAGAGAACGGCCTGACGACGAAACACATCGTATGACGAAATACTCAGATCAGATGACGTAGGTGAGAGGGATATTTAGATAGATACCGATGATAGATAGCGTTGAAAACCTCGCCTCCGACCGTCGTATTGCAGTAGATAGACGTCGAGATCAGACGGCTATCGTCGTACATGTAGTATCGCGATAGATCAAGAGAGACAGACTGACGATAGCATAGACAGGATAGACAGATAGATACGATAGATAAACAGATGATAGATTTAGATAGATAGATGGTAGATAGATAGATAGATAGATAGATAGATAGATAGATAGATAGATAGATAGATAGATAGATAGATAGATAGATAGATAGATAGATAGATAGATAGATAGATAGATGACAGATAGATAGATAGATAGATAGATAGATAGATAGATAGATAGATAGATAGATAGATAGATAGATAGATAGATAGATAGATAGATAGATAGATAGATAGATAGATAGATAGATAGATAGATAGATAGATAGATAGATAGATAGATAGATAGATAGATAGATAGATAGATAGATAGATAGATGACAGATAGATAGATAGATAGATAGATAGATAGATAGATAGATAGATAGATAGATAGATAGATAGATAGATAGATAGATAGATAGATAGATAGATAGATAGATAGATAGATAGATAGATAGATAGATAGATAGATAGATAGATAGATAGATAGATAGATAGATAGATAGATAGATAGATAGATAGATAGATAGATAGATAGATAGATAGATAGATAGATAGATAGATAGATAGATAGATAGATAGATAGATAGATAGATAGATAGATAGATAGATAGACAGATAGATGACAGATAGATGACAGATAGATGACAGATAGATGACAGATAGATAGATAGATAGATTGATAGATAGATTGATAGATTGATAGATTGATAGATAGATAGATAGATAAAGAAAGTGTTTCTTTCGTAAAGATATCCCCAGTGCACAGAGTCTCGTCTTGTTACGAATTAGTGTCTGCAGCACAAAATATTCATACAGACAAATGCTGAAAATTAAGTACCTTGCATGTCCCACATTAACCATAGATACTCGTCAAAGAAATGTAAATATTTGTTGGTAGTTTTCGCACTTTTTGTCGGAGGGGTGTAAAGCAACAAATATTACCTTCGCCCCCTCCCCCTTTGCCTTCCCGTCTCTGATACTTTTTGAACGCAAATCACCGAAAAGAAGGAAGAATAAAAAAATTAAAAAAAAGATTGATCATGCTGGCAAAGATCAGCGAGCACAGAATGCGTTGAGCGCGAGCTATGCACCTCGCGTGTGGTTTGCGAGTCAGGCAGATGTGATCGGAGCTGGTGAATAGAGTATTCG
This sequence comes from Ixodes ricinus, assembly GCA_037355805.1. Taxonomy (NCBI): domain Eukaryota; kingdom Metazoa; phylum Arthropoda; class Arachnida; order Ixodida; family Ixodidae; genus Ixodes; species Ixodes ricinus. The sequence goes on from JAZHYW010000241.1 coordinate 52,566, forward strand.
GTACATTGATTCTTACACCCATGTTCTTGTAAAAAAAAAAAAAAAAAAAAACTCTCTCCAAACTCCGGTCTAGAAACGTGGTTTTCTAGTAAGGCTTCTCAAATTATGAGGCGCTCGAGAAAACCCGCTTTCTGTGTTAAGTCCTTATTTCGAACTCTTTTTGCTCACGTTCCGCCCATTGAAAAGCATACGGGACGCACGCACCTCGTATCGCTGCACCGCAGTGATCTTCCGAAGAATAAAGGCCGTCTGCTTTCATCGCCGTCACCTCGACAACGAACGCCGATTTTCCGAACGCGTCTGCTAGCCAAAGTTTAATAGTTTTCTAATGAGCAGTGCAATGACGACAGCGTCGAAAGCAGACGGCCTTTTTGCTGCGGAAGAACACTGCGGCGCAGCAATACAATGTGCGTTCTGAAGCGCTTCCCGCTTGCTTTTAAATGGGCGGAACGCGAACAGCAAGAGTTATAAATAAGGACATAACGCAGAGGGCTGGTTTTCTCCAGCGTGTTTACTTGGCCATCCCGCACCCGGTTTTTTATCCGTAACATGGGTTTAAAGTATCATATTCCCTGGACGTCATAATTGAGTGTGATGTTAAAGGAGCGGTGCAACGATATTCAATTGGAATGTTTTTCACTTTAAACGAGCTTACTGGCACTAGTGGGACTCAAGGATACTCGGACGCAACGCCACTGGCCAAGAAACTCCTTTGTTGCGGTGTAATTTCAAGGACAAAAGCGACCATTTTCATTCAATCTCTCCTTTTGCAAAATTTGATGACGTAACGTGGGGATCGCAGTACCCTCCAGTGACGATATTTGAATGCGGCTCATAGATTGGACCCGAGCATTGCGTGGACACTCGATTTGGGCTCGTGATAATTACTAGCTCGAGAAGCATTCGGGTAGTAAACCGTGTCCAATCGCAGCAACGACGACAATAGCCGAGCCATAACAATGTCTGGAACTCAGCGCGTGTCCTGTGCTTTGCCAACCCAGCGCGTGGCTGTGATCAACATTGGCGGCATATAATCGGCTCCAGATCACGTGGACGCTTGTTCTAACTGCGAGTTGAGGGGTAAACGCTGCTCGTTATTCTTTAATATGTTTTTCTGGGACACTTCTATTAAGTGGGGTGAAAAACGCAACGCGTGTTTCATAGGTCATTAGCGTCAGGGATCTGTTCTAAGCGGTATTTGCTGCAAAGTACAAAGATTGTTGCCATCGCCCCTTTAAGAGAGCGCATGTTCAGAACTAGCTCACATTAATAGGCTGCTAAGACCGGTAATCTTGATGGTGCGGAATGCACGTTGCAAAATAGCTGTGGAAGCTCGCCATCAGCACGCGCTCAGCTACCGCGCACACAGCTATGGCTGCCAGTAAATACTATAGATTGGCGACGTGTGCGAACGGAAGCGTCGCTGTAGTTGGACCTGCCACGATTGGCCGAATGCTGACTACGTCATTAGCAAAGTATTTCTCATCGACAGATATAAGAGAAATGTTAGAACTTTAATGTTGACGGTATCGGCTGTGTTGCTTTGAAGGCGCAATGATTGCAAGCTTCCACTATGCTCATTACAAACACCATCGAACTTGTTTGCAAGGTAGTGACGTCAAGAGAGGGAACCATAGGAAGGCGCCACAAAAACATCTCGAAGCTAATACTCCGTTCAACTTAAAGGGGTCATGAAACAAATTTTGGGCTGGGATAAAATATTTTAAATTGGGACTTTACTAATCGCATATCGTTCAGTGGGACAAAAGAAAGAGGGTAGAAAGCCAAAATCCAGCTTTCGGTACGAACATTCGAAGATATAGCGGATTATTTCTTACCTCCTTTCTTTCGAAAGCTCTCCGCCTTTTCACTACGATACATCCGCGGCACTCAAAGCACGTCGGCGGTGCCAAAATGACGTCAGCCGACCCCAGCTCACTAATTGGACACGAGAACTGCGTCACTCGGACGTATGCGCTCGTCAACAATCAATCCGTTGACGAATATTTGGACTCGCGTTCGTGGCCAATGAGTGCCCTGACGGAACTTATCGTCACTTGCGAATGACAAGTTCTATGGTGTGCTCAAAAAGCACGGTGGTGGCTTGGAGTCATCGCACCGGTGCCCAACCTTGTCACGACGACGTGATTTCTCAATTTGTCTTATGAGTTGAGGATTAAAGCTAAAGAGAAAGAAGTAGAAAAATCGTTTCATGACCGCTTTAAACGCTAGTTCACACAGCACCGTTTTCTAACATTATGTTACGTTACGAAAGCTTACGTAGAAGTCACGGAGACAGCTGTGCTTCAGATTGAGCGTGGCTTCGAGTTCAAGAAGATAGCCTGGCATCTGACATTCGAGACACGAATGTTTCGGCGACTTATACGTAACGTAAGAAAGCGGTGCTGTGAACCGGCCTTTAAGCTGAGACTGCAGCCAAAGCTACAAGCGCGAGCTAGCCCGCACTCCTGGCTTTCAGTCGTGCCTTTCTTGCTGAGCGATCATTCTGCGGAAGAATGCTTCAGAGCCGTGATCTCGTGCTCTCGTGCTTGTTGCACCGGCTGCAGCAAAGTATCGCGTTTCTTTTCCTTTCGTTGCAAAATTTGTATTGGCGGAGAAGCGGTCATGTGTGCCGAGCTCGATCCAAGTTCAAGCAGGAAAGCGACCTTGCAGGCGCCAAGTTTCGGGCGGAGCATGTTTCTCGTTTTCAATTTGCGAAATATACGTCCTACACTAAAATTGAACAAACTGGACGGTTCTTTGACCATTGAACATTATGCGTAGCCCCAGGGTACAGTATAATCGCGTTTCTTCATAACGCGAGCAATGTTTTAAAACATATCCGTTTCCAAAGTCAGGGAAGCAGACGACACGGAGGGCGATCGCGTTGCTTCACGGCCGCGCCCATCGCGTCAGCCGCACCTCCGTGTCTCCTGCAAAAACGCCTGTTGCTTCCCGCATTGCAGCCTTGGATCCAACATGGCCATCCTGGGAGCCCCATTGCGATACTCCATTCCGGAAGCGGAGCGTTTACAGAATTATTTTGGCGCGGACCACACACATTACGTTATAATGTCACGTGGAAGCATGAAGTCACGCGATGTCTTTCGGTCAGGTGATACAATTACGTTGCGTGACGTCACCGATTCACGTGAAACCGTGAGTCGTATGAATGCGACGCTACTACGTTACGTGTCACGTGACATCCTGACGTCAGGTGTGACCGTGACGTCACGAGGCATACCACGCGGCGTCACAGTATCGCGTGACGTCACATGACGCGTTACATCATTAAGTCACGGACCCTGCAAGGTGAAGCGTGTAACCTGGTTGTGAAAGTGTCGCTTAAACCTAACAATTAAAAACTTGTTGAATAAATTTTTTTTTCATGCAATTCGGCTGATAAAACATATTCTGTGTTAAAAGGAAGGACGTTTCATAGATATAGTAAAGAACAGGAGCATCGGGTTATTTTTGTTCTTTAGAAAAGATGACAACTTACGATTCCGCTCTCACAGAGCGAGTCTTTATGTTTCTCGTCGAGAAATGCCTGCGCTGGAGCGCGACAAACATTATCGCTGAAAGCTGCGAATAGTAAAGGATAGGAGCATCGAGTTATTTTGCTCTGTAGAACAGATGACAACTTACGATTCCGCTCTCCAAGGAGTCTTTATGTTTCTCGTTAGTCGAGAAATGCCTGCGTGAATCGTGACAAACATTATAAACAGCACTAAATCTCCCCTCGTTAGGGGCGGCGCAACGACTTTCGAACTTTTGTCAATTGACTGCGGAAATTAAATTAAAAGGGGTGGGAGACTGCCGAATGAATGCTATCACCTTTAATGTTGGACTTAAGAATGCTATCTGTAAATTTTTTTCAACTTCAAAGGCGTTGCTCTGCCTCTTTCATATCGCGCGTTAAATGGGCCTATACTTACAGTTGCTTCGGGGCTCTCAAGACAACTGATGGACTGAAAATAAAAAAAAAACATAAAAATTAAGAAAACGTTAAAACTTTACGTGAATGATTTAATAATTAAGTTGATAACATCTGGTTAACTTTCCCACTCCGGTATTTGCGAAGAAAATATAAATACCTTTCACGAATGGAGCGATGGCCACTTTTCTAATACCCCTGTCAGACGGGCACCTCAAATGACATTTACCCCAAATGACATTCAGTGTAAATGTCATTTAGGCAGTGTCACACGGCAACTCAAATGACATTTGACTTAAATGACATTCGAGCTCAACTGAGTTCTCCCAAACTCATTTACGGCTCGTAAATGTGTAGTCTCGTCAACAGCGGTCAGCACAAGTTCCGCGAATTGAAATAAAACATTATAAATAATATAAATACAATTGAAAACAATGCTTGTAGCAATTATTTTTTGAAAAAAATGCTTATAACGTGTATATCTCGCACACCTTTTGCGATATATTTGTTTAATATACTCGCGGTCTCAGTTGCGCGTCAGGAACGCGATCCGACGTTCCGGCAGTTCCGGATCCATCGCACTACGATCATTGTCGTCAGCAGGCTCCATCGCTACAGGGTCACGGTCTTCGCTTGAATCGATCGCAGACGTAAACGTCAACGGGGTATACGAATCCGGCGAAGAACGAAAGAGCGCGAGGAACAACGGCGAGCAAGATGCACGGAGTTCCGAAAGCAGACGAGCCAAGCGGCGGAACGGCTACGGCTACGGATTACTTGGGATTGCTGACGTCGTGTCATAGTTGCCACAAAACACCTTGTCTCCGTCAAAACGTGTACTTAGTTTTCATCACCGTGTTTGAATTCTATGTTCTGAGAATTCATTACATTTTATTTACTTAGTAAACAATAAAATAAACACTAGTTTGCCGGGTTAACAACAGACCGCTATCGTGATAGACATCACCTAAATGACATTTGAGTTGCCCGTCTGACACGACACGACTTAAATGTCATTTGAAAATCCTAAAGGCCTTTAGCGTAAATGACATTCAAGGTGCCCGTCTGACAGGGGTATAATTCTGAAACTTATTGGAGTTTTGGCACCGGGGAATGCGCTTTAGCACTCGGTAGAGCGCTTTATAAACCGAGGCGTTTGAGAAGCCGTATGGTGGAGTTTTCTTGCAACTCAGAGTGTAGGTACTTCAATAGACTTCTTCTAAAATCGAAGCGATCCTAGCGGCGTAGTGCCACGCAAAGAGGTTTGGGAACCCATTTGGCACTAAGTTTGGGTTTCGAGTTGCCAACTTCAAATCCCGACATCCCATCATGACCAAATACAGTGCTTGCTTTTTCGGAAGTGAGACTTTACTTAAATATATAATGCTCTAGGTGTTGGTGTTGCCTACCAATACAGATAGGATGCTACACTACGATGGATCCCAGCGGACTCCTCGAGCCATCCCAGCAAATCCAGCGCTGGGAGCATATCACGTAAATATTTCTCGCGGGTTCCGGAAAAAATAAAATGTCACTGGAGAAAAGGTTTCAGCAGAATATGTTCAGAAAAAAAATGCCCGGGAAAAAATTACTGGTTACAAAATGGCCTCAAGTGGCAGGTAGGCGAAAATGATCCCAAAAGGGCAGTAAAAGCATCCTTGTGGCGGAACCCATTTTGAATCTATGATATAAGCCTCGAAAATTCTCCCCAACAAACTGATCATATGCTGGTTTGAAGCGCGGAAATATTTTTACAATAAAAATGTACTAAGAAACGACAACAGGAAGTTTCACTTGGACACACTGGCGGGAAGCGTGAAATTGGAGGTTTGGAAGCATTGCCGGTCACAGCCATGAGCCATCCAACGGTGTCGAAGGTCATCGATGACTTACGCTCTGAGAAATCGACCGTAAACATAAAGATGGCCAAAGACCGAGTCGGCGCTCCTTCGTAGTTGGTTTTGAATATTTACAATGCAGCGTAAAGACAACACGTTTTTCCCTATCTCTGTCTCTTTCCTGTGTTGTCTTTGCGCTATATTGTAAATACCCATTTCTATCCCGCCACTTCCCGTTGCGATAGGCATAGACATGTTACTGTCGTTTGATCGTGTAATCGTAACTGCGCAGCGCACGCTGAATACGAAAGGTTAGCAGTCAGACACGTCCCGGTTAGATCACTCCTCGACTGTGCTGAATCAGTGTCGCCGTGGCTGCCGCTGCCTAAAGCTCAATACAAACAACGCGGAAACCTTGCCTCTCCATAGCGGCCGCTTCGCGAGCATTCTATGGTGTAGTCCGGGTAGTTATTCTCCAACATGGTCTTCACGCAGGGGACAGCCTGAAACGGAAACAGAGTAATTGAGATTCGTTCTAGTAAAAATATGTGCACCGAGCTTGACTATATTTCATTTTACTTTACGATGTACTGCAGCGGGAGCTACGACTCACCCCAGACAATCACGTGCCGGGACCGTACCATGTGACTACCCGCTCATCGCGTCACTGGTGCTCTTCAAAGGTCAGGTCGCGTTTAGACGGCATTGGATTGACTTCGGTGGCTTGTAGCGTCAGCTGCCGTCTATCGTAAGGTAAAACGTAGTATAGACTAGTTAATTGAACTAAAGAACACTGCCCTATTCTCCCAGAGGCCACATATCGATCACATCCGCTGTCCAGGAGCTGTCACGATGGTCTCCCTTCCGCCAGGTGAAGCTTTCTTCCCTACAGTACTTAGAGGCAATCAAATTTACAGTTCAACAGGCGGATGACTGGCTTTAACAAGGGTTTGTTGACGATCCATTCGACATCGTCTTTGTGAAGTTTCCAATGGGCGTGAGCAGTTTCAAGGGAGGTGCCTTCGCCCAACGCACAATATGACTGGCCTTGGCGGGCGCAACTCAATCAACCCCGTTGCAAAACTGTTCCCATATTGGTCCTCCAAGTACTCTTAGTGGTCGGACGCGCTGTAGAGAACTGATTTCAAACTATTTTTGGACTGATATTGTCAGTTCGATGAAGTCTATTAGAAAAGGGGTTGGGCGTCGATCAAAAATTGTAACCTAATTAATCGCTACTCTTCAATTGATTAATTTATCAATTAATCGATCTCGTTAGCTATCATGCATAATATCTCAAAAAGTGTAAAACTACACTATTTTTTTACTATTTCTTGCGTATGTCACCAATCGCGCTATGAATTGCCTTATTTAAAATTTGACGCTGTGCCAACCACAAAGAAAAATACAAAACAAACAACACATGAGCGAGAGATTTTAGAAGTAAAATATTTAAACATTTTGATTGAAACCTTATAATCACTCTGGATTGCGTTGGAACGCCGAGGAGTTTACCACCGACTGGAAGCGCCTCCCCGCCTTGTTCGAGAGCGACCTTTCTAATCACTTTGTATATTCCTTCCATTGAGTTATCTTTTTCTGTTACTTTAACCCATTCCTTTATGTAATACTTAGGCCCTTAGAGTAAATAAATAAATAAATAAATAAGCCATTAATGCACATGCAAAGATCCCTACAAGGCCTCGCTGTTGTACGTATTAACGGCGTCTCAGCAGTTCCATGAGGAGCGCAAGTTAGTCTGCTTCATGGGCAGGGGTTGCTGGGACGCCAGGACGCCGGCCACTGATTGGCTTCGATCGGATGGATAGACCTCAAGACAGCTAGCATTGCACGTCTGCCCACAATCCTTCCAATCAGAGTGCTCAGCGTTCTGACATCACTGCAATCCCTACGCAAGATGCAGACGAACTTGCTGCTCCGCAAAGTGAGTTCCGAGCATCTCATTATCGCTCAGCAGCCAATCAGATTGCAGAATCAGCCGATGAGAATGCCAACAAACCAATTACGATGCAAGAAAACGTGATCACAAAAGGCCCTGCCCTGCGTCTCTTGAGCTGTAAGTGGCTGTATTCGACTGAATCGTAACATAGAATTACATATCTTCAATATAATCTTCTAATAAACCGTTTAGCAGACATCTGCTTCGACCACGTCATCAAAGTGTTGGGCCTAAAAGTGTTTGGTTAAGTTAATTTACAAGGGCAGTCGTCCCCATAGGTTGTTTGCACATGACGTCAATCCGCCATTTTGTTGTTAGTTTGTTTTTTCAAACAAATTTACTACGTTGAAGGATTACATCGTAACCGGTTGAGATGATGTCAGCAGTGCTCTACGCATTTGAGCGGCTATGTAGATCCTTGGAACGCTCGAGTTTGGCACACGCCAGACAGCTCACAACAACAACAAAATGGTGGACGAAATTACGTCAGTGATAACACCTATAAACGCGCAGTAACGTTGCCTCACCAACCTTGGTCAAAGTGATAGTCTACAAAACGGTTCGCTAAAAGTTCTGCATTGATGCACTCTCCTCTAATCAAACGTCTGGGAAGATTTCTGGTTTCAGCGCGTCTGTGAGATATTATTTGAAAGGTGTGAGATGTAAAATTGCGAGAGGCTTACTGTGTACTCGTCCCATCGATCCTTTACGACGTCCAGCAGACCCAGCAGTCCGAGCATTTTCATGCTGCAACTCCTGAAGACTGAAGAAAAGAGACCCAGAGTTTAGTCGTTTCCATCGCTTGTATAAAATGTATATTTAATTTAAAATTTCATAGTCCCAATTTTGTATACGCAGTTTACGAATTGCCAAAAAGAATACGAGAAATTCCTCTAAACCCCTCGCTTCTTTATAAAAACAGGAAGAAAACACCGATTCGTTGTGGAGGTGCCAAAAGGAGGACAATCGACTGGAACAAAAAGGCCAGACGGGGCCAAAAGCACCGGGCTTAATAGAGACCAACGTGTTCTCATCCAGTAACAGCCTTTTTTTTTTTTTTGTTCTGCGCTGCTAAAGTTTACAATCTAGCAGAAAGAAGGAAGGCACTCACACACGAAAGGCGCCTTTCGTGTGTGAGTGTCGATCTTCTTCGTCCTAGATTGTCAACTTTAGCAGCCCAGAATAAAAATAATAAAAAAATACTGGTCCAAATTTAAGCTTTACTGTTACAGCCATTTTCAAATTTATCTTCAGTCAGGACGTCGAAGCGTCGTTAAATCCCGAATAAACGCCCACCAACGACGGGGAGATGAAAGTAGAAAATATGAGGCGGGTGGGTCTTTTGGAGGAGAGCGTTCGTTAAGCCTTGGTCGCATCGCTCACACATCTTACAAAAGACACGGAGTTTCTCTGCCGGCATGATGACATAATTATCCGCGAACACGCCGCAAGCATGATCGAGGCATGTTTTGCTTCGTACATATGTACTCTCCGAACATGTCTCGAGACATTTTTTAACACATAATGTGTCATGTGACCGGCATCTAACCATTTCCGGTTAGGTGCAAGCAACGGAAGTCGACAAGCTGACTGCCTGCCAACGCTGCGCTCGTCGCCTCTCTGACCGGACGCCAGTGTCAGCCGAAACTCTTCCCCGAGTGACCGCGTGTCAAGGCCCGTTCACACAGTTGCGCTGGGAGCGACCACTGCGCTACGAACGAATGCAACCGGTTGGAACGACGAGTTACCATAGCAACGAAGCGCCAAACGGTCGTTTCGTTCGTGTTCGTTCTGCAACGCAAGGAGTTGAGCCGGGCTGAACTTTTCTTACGTTCGGGAACGACGGGAGCGACAGGCCAATCACAGATCGAGGAGAGCTGGTCGCGCGCGTTGCATGCCGGTCGTGCCAGGCTCCTTCAGTCCGCAAACATGGCGTCGGTGGTGATCGTCGACGTGGATGGCGTGGTGGAAACTTCTCATCGTTCCCCGTAAAAGCGCTATCCTAGACTGTGAATTCTCGTCGTGTGTCGCTATGATAACCCAGCATGTACTAGAAGGGAAGATACACCTACTCGTGCGGCGATCTCTGGCGGCACTCTCAAGACAGCAGAAACGCCCGTGCCGTCGTGTTTGTTTATTTCGACTACAGTGGTGCGCTTAGCATTCGTTCTCGAACATCGCCCGGATTTCTTTTTGGCGCATTCCATGCGTGTCTCAAGTTCAAGGTATTACTGGTGCGTACCGTGCAAAGGATGCGAAATTTTCACGCGTTTTCATCACCCGAGAAAGGTGATTGAGTGTTAGCAATCCTGAACGCTCGCAACGTCTATCTGATCACGAAATTATATTTCTACGTTGCTGTATCGCTGCTAAAATTACATCGTCTTTTATGATCGTAAAAAAGGCGTGTGGCGAGATTTGTACTGTTGGCAAGTCGTGTAATAAAGTCGTGATTCTGCGAGACGACGTACTGCATCTTTTTCTTTTTTAATGCATTACCCTGCAAGCGTATCCTGAACAAAAAAAATAGAGTTTAAGGTCATAGAAGACGGTCTGTCTATTTTCTGTTACACAAGTGAGTGGCAGCGCGTCACCGCTTCTTTTTAGAGGCACCGCTGAAACAGCTGACGGCGGCGGAGAAGTCGGCGGCCGTGCTGCCGACCCGCTGCTTGTGGCAGTGGTTGCAGGAGTGTACGCGCGGCGTGCGAGCGGTCGCTCTGGTCACAACGGACGCAGTCGTGAATAACGGGTTCGTTTCATATGTCTGAACCAGCCTTTACACAGCTATTGTAGGCAGCACAGCAGATCTTCGTGACTGTACGCCGTAGCCGACACTGTGTGGCGCTCCCGAGGCCAGCGCCACCCGGGGCGGTAGCCCGCCGCGACACTCCGCCCCCCCCCGCCTCGCGTCGCCCGCCGTGACAACCCCCCCCCCCCCCCCGCTCCTCGCGTGGCCCGCCGCGACTTCCCCCCCCCTCCCGCTCTGTGAGCCCGCGCGACACTCCCCCCTCGAGCGCTGCAACCCGGGGCGGTCCGCCCCCCTGCCCCCCCGTGACGCCGACTGGCCGACACCTCCGGCTGTTCCAGTGAGGATTTCGCGTCGGGCTGGAAACCGTCCGCCATGTTTGTCAAGCGCAGCTGGATTGCTTACATATTGGCTAGAGCAAGAGCTGAAGCTTGTTTCTCATTGACTGTTGATTTCGTTTGGTTGCATGCGGTTCCATGTGTGTGTACACGTCGCGCACAGTTGTCGTTGAAGTCGGAGCGGTTGCATCGTTCGTAGCAGCATAGTGGTCGCTCCGAACGCAAAGTGTGGTGAACGGGCCTCTACTCACGGCAGCGGTATAGAACCTCGCTCGTTCAGACGTACAACGGCGCTCTGCTGCGTAAGACGATCGCGCTACGGGATTTTCCAGAGAAGTCTGTGCAAGAAAGAGCGACAGAAAAGCGGGGAAGAAATAAAAAAAAAGCTCCTTTGCCACAACGGATTCTGGTAATTCCGAGTGTTTGGTTCTCTTTTGCCAGGGCTCTGCTCGGCGCTGCCGCGTTTCAATGGTTCTGTTTTCCGTACGCTCCGTCTACGGCGTCTCATACTCCAACAGTCTCTGAAAACAATTGCAGTGGCTTAGCTCGGCTATGCCAGGATATACGTAGCGTAAGCTTAGGTTCAGCTGGTTATTCTTAGCTTTCCTGGTTGTCTAGGATTAGCTTGATTATCATGCTTACTGCTGCTTCAATGACACACACACGGTATACGCATTATGTGACTACTTCGGGATCCGATGAGTTAAGCTTCTCCGCTCTTCTTATTGCGGAGGAGGCGCCTTGTAACCGAGCTTTCGGTTGCACGTCAAAGGATCCCCAGGTGGTACAAATTAATCCTCAGTCCTCCGCTGGGGCATGCCAGATGCCCGTCGTTGGTTTGGCCAGCTGTGCGCCGTGTTGTTATGTATCAAGCAACCAAGCTGCCGCCCAGAACAACCGGACAGCGCGAGCCATGATCTCGAGCGGGTGCATGCGCGCGGCGCGTGCATCGGGGACTGACCTAGGCGCCATACCAGACCTGCCCGTTCCGCCACTGCTCTTCGCGCATGCGCAGCACGGCTCTCCAGGAGCCACGCGAAACTGCTCAACCTCGGCCAGTGTAGCTTACGCTACAAAAAGTCGCATTCACACCGCATCCGCGAAACATGGCACTCACAAGTAAGGCATCCACGAAGCACTCACGCGCAACACCTTGCACGACACTGGGCCGTCGTACGAGAAAACAAACATGCCTCGTGTCGACCTTTCCAAAACAAAAAGGGCTCCAGGCCGGTCCCATTTTCAGTGTCCGTGCGTATGGCGCGTGATTGGCTCGCTTCCGAAGCGACGAACATGTGCCTGCTCGACTGAGGAGATCGCACGCTGGACTAAGGACTTGTTGTAATGGTCTACAGTGCCTGCAGGCTGCGTTTTATATGATGTGTGACCGTAGTTTTAAGCCGGGGTCACACTGTTCCTACGTCATACAAAAGACAGGGTGCAAACGCTAGTCACCGCAATATCCGTGGTTCGAATGCCGCTTGCCCAAGTTTTTCTTGAACTCGTATATCAATGCGGCATTCGAGGCTCGGATCTCGCACTGACTCGCGTTCGGACCTGTTTGCAGAATGTCTTTTGTAGGATGTACAAGTAGTGTGACCCCCGCTTTAGGATATGTACTCAAAGTAGTTTGCACAGTTGAAGTCTCTTTATTGTGCGAACTATCTCTCATAACTAAGAGTTATTCCATGAAATGGACTTGGTCCTGCTCGTTGGTTGCTGTTAGTACTAAAGTCACTGGTTGTTGGGAAAGTAGTGCCATTGCCTTCCCTGCCTGCTAGCCAGCCATAAACAGATACTAACATGCAGACGACCCAACTTCCAAGGTAATTCGCTGATAGGTCTCAGTTGCCATTGCTATAACCATTTCAGGTAAATTCAAATATTCGAGGCTTTGAAAGGGTCGTTGTGAACCAGTCGCGCCAAGATCGCTGTGGAGCATCATCGTACTGAAAGCGTTCCTCGCCAATATAAGCGTCTTTGGCGAAGTGCGTGCAATGAACTTATCATTCATGCTTATTTCCCAGATCTTGCGTATTTCAAGCAAGAAAATCATTTCTCAACACCGCTAAGCACCGACGTCGCATGCATGTGGTGGCGTTGCGCTGATGTGAGCTTGATTCGCCGGTGTGTGGATTGCAAAATCTCGGCATGCAGGAAACGACCCTATTCGCCCTCTTTTGTATGGCAACAGAGAGCACCAAGTAAGAGTGTGTTCAACTGCTCGCCCGGGCTACATGTTGCTAAACTTTGTTTAGACATGTTGTTTGTGTTGACGGACACAAACTATCGTTTGTGTCCGTCAACACAGACGAGAGTCCGAGCAGAGGGGACCCCACCCTTTCCGTCTTCTTAGACTCTTTGGTATAATGAGCGATTTATGAGTTGAGGAGGAAAGCTAAACAGGAAATGTTGGAAAAGCGTTTCATGACTCCTTTAGGTGAAAGCCTTGTATGTCTAATCGCTCAGTCGACCTTCAAAGTCTTTGAGCGAAAACACGCCGACGACACGAAAAGTACGAAAACACGTCGGGGACACTAAAGATACCAAAACCCATGGTTCGCCACGGGACCACGAGATGGCGTTACTTGTGCCAGCATTGGCGGGAGGCGCGCGCGGCGCAAACCCAGCGGGAGAGGAGGACACTCTCGCTCGGGCAGCGGTGAAGAGCAGGCTCGGGACATACCGTGAGATTAGGGAGTTTTCGTAGACCGCGGTTCGCCCTCCGCTAAGCCCTCCGCAACAATGAAGCCGCTACTGCGCCTGCGCGCCAGTGGCCTTGACTGCAGAGTTTCGGGTATCGTAGCGGATTCCGGACAGCGTTGCGGGACGGCGAAAACGATCCAAGAAAACTCCCTATGAACGGCGCCAAAAGTGCGTCGTCAGAGAGCGCGCTGTCTTCGGAGGTTCGCTATCACGTTTACATCGGCGCTTGGCCTTTCGCCTTCAAACCGTCTTAGGCATAACATAAAAGACCCTGTGAATTTTTTTACATCGACGCTGTTTATGGCTAGGGTCCCGTGGATATTTCGTCTGCAGCAACATAAATGACGTCACAGTTTCATGACGTCATGTGACGTCACTTAACCTCAAGACCAATGCAGTTTCCCCGTTAAATTTAGCGGAAAAATTGTGACGTCACATGGCGTCACGAAGCCATGACTTTATTTCTGTTGCCAAGCACGAAAAATCCACGAGACCCTAGCCACAAATTTGGCGGGAAATCGACTTCACGTAAACTCAACACTAAATCAGTTTCCCCGCTAAATTTGGCGGAGAAATCTTTCCGCTAAATTTGGCGGGAAAATTTTCCCGCTACATTTAGCGGTGATATTGACGACACGTGACCTCAACACCAATTCAGTTTCCCCGCTAAATTGAATGGCGGAAAATAACATCACGACTTCGTGTCACATCACCCATGAACAAATTCAGCGGTAGGAGGAGAGGAGGAGGAGGGAAGCGCACCGCTCTCTCTTTGTCGTCGTTCCATGCTCGCTTGCGTGCCTAGTTTCCTTTCCTTCCGCCGGGTGGTGGCCCCGTCAGGAGTGTCTAGTTTCCTTCGGCTCCTCGGGGCGGAGATAGTCCTCGACTTGTGTGTGTGTACCGTTCGTCACAATGATCACCGATCTAGACAATAAATGTGTTTGTACCTTTGTTCAAAATTCAGTGTCACGTCTGTGTCGTGTGCTAAACAGCTTCGCTGGTCGTCCACCTTCACAGAGTGGAGTGGCTCATCATTTTTTTCAGCGAACGTATGTCGGTAAAACGTTTCTTTTATTAGCAATTAACGAGTAACGAATTTCGTTATTTTTTTATCGGTAACGCTTACTACACTGCTTCTATTCACGGTGGAAGGAGAGAGGTATCTGTACGGCGCCGCCTCGCCACGGAGCAAGTGCGTCGAAGGTTCGCTCCCATTTCTGACAAACGCCGTGAGTTGGCACAGAATGACAGGGGCTGGAGGGCAGTGTTGCCAACTCAAAAAATCAAGACCCGCTACAAGAATCCCCCAAAAAACGCTAAAAAGCGCTCAATTTAGAAAGCAGGGTAACATTGATTTTTTTAACATTTACTGCATTGATTAGTCTGGAAACGGCACATGAAATAAAATAATTGACCTATAGAAGGCAGGGCTCATGTTTTACTTAGACCGCTTCCATTCAGAGAACGATATCAACTGCATGGTCCTATTGTTACCAGATGTTATGCAGGTTGTTTAACCATACCTGTCAACATACACCTTTTTATTTCCGATCTTAGTAGAAATATTAGGTGGCAGATAAAAGCTTCATTGACCGAATTCGCGTGATTTGCAAGACGTCATAAAATCTCCCGTAGAAGAATCTAACTCATCTGACGTCGCTAGGAACTTCCAGTAAAGAATTTCAAAGTTTATGATCTTATAGCCCCCATTTTTTCTAGCCTTTGAGCATAGTTCGCCGGGCCCAAGTCATCTGGTAGACTTGGAAAACAAGTTATCATATTGACGCATACTTTAGCTCAAAGCATGTTTCAATGTTGGCCACTCTTATATCTCAATGGTGTTGCGAGCGTTACTCTCACTGACAAGTTAGTTGAGAGTAGTAAGCAAAATGACGACCCCGTGACCCTAACTTACCACAGAAATTGAGCTATTTAGTTCTGAAATAAGTAAACTGCAAAGCATTTTAGACCGCCAGGCAAAACGCCAACATTACTTGAAATTCGCAAAAAAATTCCGCCAACAGGAAAGCGGCACCTTTTCCCGCTAGGCAACCCAGAAAACCGCTAAATTTAGCGTCCTTATTCGCCTTAACCGCCTTTATTCGCGCGTATGTTTTCAAGGCCGTTAGGCGTGCTACCGCGCCTGCGCGTGGAGCCCCAACCGGACAGTGCCCCTGCCGGGAGACGCGCGAAGCCCGAGCAGAATTTCGGCAACATCGATCTCTTGTTCTGTCTTGTTCCGAAACCTCGCTCTTCTTGCACCGTGCTTCCTTCCATCCTAGGAGGGAAGCGAGACGGTATATTCGCCCCTTCGACACGTGAGTGCAGGGCCGCTAACGCAAAGATGCGCTCCGATAGGAAACCGAAACCTATGCGGAGCGCCAGTTGGTCTGCTTCTTGCGCAGGAATTGCGATGACGTCAGAAAGACGCCGAGCTCTGATTGGCTCCGATTGAAAGGATAGTGGGTAGACATCAATGCTAGCTTCGCTCTAAGGTCTACCCACTATCCTTCCAATCAGAGCCAATCAGAGCTCGGCGTCTTTCTGACGTTAGCTACAACCCCTGCAAAAGAAGCAGACTAACTTGCGCTCCGCATAGACTCGTCCAAATTGAGCGTTTCTTTTTTTTTTTAGAGCGCAGCTTTTGGGCGTTTGTTTCTGGCTTGAGCGCCGTCGCCGTCGGCGTAACCGCGCGTTCAAACGTGACGTAATGTGTGCGTCACGAGAGTTACGAGGGTTACTCTCAGAGAGGGTTACGAGGGTTACCCTCACGAAGGTCACGAGGGTTACCCTCACGAGGGTCACAAGTGTTACCCTCACGAGGGATCACGGAGGTTTGCCCTCACGATTTTTACGAGAGTTACCCTCACCAGGGTTACGAGGGTTAGCCTCACGAGGGTTACACTTTTGATGTCACACGTGGCGTCATCCGTGACAACATTATAGAAAGACACGTGACGTATTACGTCGCGTGGAAAGTCACGTGACGTCACACGCATCTAACATTGCCAATATTCCCGCTAAATTTAGCGGGAAATTTTTCCGCGAATTTTGGCGGAAACATATTCTCGCTAAATCTACCTTCGTGACGTCACGAAGGTAAATTTTTCCCACTAAATTTAGAGGAAAACTTTCCCCTCTATATTTAGTGAGGAAGGAAGAGGCGCATACCGTCCCCTCGTACCGTCCTTTTCCTCCTCAAGAGCTGCGCTCTAATTCGGCGTTACAAAAAATTGTGAACGTCTTTAATCTTTTTTAATAACATAAAATGTTTTACTCGTTTAGCATTTTTTAGATAATTGAACGCGTGGCTTTCGATGATGCTCATGAAGTTAATAATGGGAACCATAAGTTATTTTGACTAAATGATAAGTTAATTAGTAAATTTGAGCTAATTATATAGCTAACTAGTTTGTATTTTTGCAATACCTGAGGCCCAGCGTTCCTACCAGCTCACTCCCCCCCCCCCCAAAAAAAAAAGAAGAAAAAAGCCTATTTTTTTAGAACACTTTATTTTTAGTGAGTTTTAAATGCCTCTTTTGAAACGCACGGCACGGTATACCATGTTGTTTCTTCGAGCGATTGCTGTCTTATTATTGGTTAAAAAAATCTATATCGTACACATGTTTACAATCACGCCTTACAGATTTCTGAATCTTCACCCGAAGTTCCGCATCACTGCTTGAGCCACTTCCTGCGTTCTTCGGCTGCAATCAATGGCTGGATAAGCTTGTTTTGGATTTTTTTTAGTTAGACGGTTACTTTGGGGTGCTTCGAGCATTCTCAGTGAAAGAAATAAGCAAGGGCGAGATCTGGTGAGAGCGCCGGCCACGCGATGTCTCCAAGTTCGAGCTTTGATCACGCAGTATTACATCAGTGCTTAATCATTGAAAAAAAAAAGTAAACTGCCAGTTTTTATTGCTGGGGCTTGTTAACACATTCGCGTTTGAGTGTCATGGTCTGCCTTTTAACCGCTTGCAAACCATTTACGACAAGAGGACGCATTTTCACCATCTATCGGTAGCCTTGGCACACTTCCGGTTTGCGTATGAATATTGTATTTGCGAGTTGAAGTCGACACACTGTCAACGAGAAACGGTGTCTTTAACATTTTCATAATTATTTAGGGCCGTTGGTAAAAGAGTATTGCTTAAAAACTGAGGAAATGTACGCAGATCGGAAACTGTTCCAAGGCTACTGGATTGGCTACGCTACGTGTTTTCTCGTAGAAAGCAGACACAAGCAGTCGCAACGTAGCCGATCATACTCAGACGCCAATGTGCGAACTACGTCGCGTTCTTTATTCGCTTTTAGGACCGGCAACGCGAACGAATCCTCGCTCTGCAGCGTTTTCACGTGAAAACAGTTTGCGTTCTGACAGTGAGCATGACGTTTGTGATACAAGCAGACGCTCCAGACATCTTAGACCCTACAATAGAGACAACGGATATTCATCGGGGCTTAACTGTCCGCCGTATTAACATAAAAACAACACGATGACTTTTTTTTCATCCCCGTTACTCACCTTTCCTGCACTGAGGGGTCATCAATGCGGGGTTGACGCTGAGCAGTCTCTTCTGAACTCCGCGTGGCTTGTGACGGCTCCGTTCTCGGTGACGAGGCAGCTCAACACGAGCACGACGACGCAAACCCAGAGCTTCGAGTTCATGTCGGAAGTTTAGAGCTCGATCTCCGCTCCGACTTGGGCGTTCCTGGCACGGGAGCGGGAATGGCGTCTCGGGCGCGCGTCATATGAGCTTGGTGACGACCTCGCTCATGCATCAGTGTCGCGTCGGCCGTGTTTAAGTGCGAAGGCTGAAGCGATACAACACGGGAATCGGTGCCGCCAAGATCCGGGGCACGTGCATGATTTGTCAACTGTGCGCCTCCCTCCCGGTGTCCTCACTTATTCAGCTGGAGGTTGGAAAAGCGATGGTGTCTACACGGCGTCCGCTGACGCGTGATGAGTCGACGTGCGCAGCTATTCACACATATCTATGCGAAAAAAAAAACGCGTAATTAAAAAAAGAAATTGGTTGATTTTTTTTTCGATGATACTATATATTAACCTTTCTTTCATTCAATATCGATCCTCGATTTTCGCTTTTTTTCTATGAAGGGTAGGTAGTTTAAGCACCTTTCGACGCTGAAGGGAATGCAAGCACTAAAATGTAAAAAAAAGGTCAACAAGGAGGCGAGCTGGTGCGTATTAATCATGATGTCTTAATCCCTGACATGGGAAGGAAACTTCAAGATATATTATATATATCGAGTTTCCTTCCCAGTCTCAGGTTAAAACATCCTGACTAAAATGTAAACGCCTCTTAAATTTCTGAAAAAAAAAAAAGGTAAGTGAATCGGGGAATTTTTAATATTTTGGAAACGCCATTCCGAGGAAAAAAAGAAAAGAAAGAACAGCACGCAGACAAGTCACAAACTAAATCTGGGTTTCTGCTTTTTTACAATGTTTCTCTGGAAACCTTTCCCGAATAAAACTGTTGGGACACAGAGCCCCAGGAAATACTAAAAAATATCGACTGCTAATGTGGCTTCGGCACTTAACACGAAATCTATGTCCCCGATATTTTTCTTGAAACCACGACATTCTCGAAGTCGAAACTCCCGAAACACGTAAAACGTTTTTTTTTTCGGATTAAAAGCGCTAAAAGACGAGGACGAGTAAAAGAAGACACACACACAGTAGAGCGCACTTGCAACTGAGGTTTAATCTGATTTAAACCAAAGAAGAAACATATATGCCTTGTCAACAACCATCCACGTCATGTAAACACATTGTTCAATAATCTATATAAAATCTTTCTAGCTTCAGCTAACAAAGGACTGAAGATACGCCACCTCCGAATCGTACAATGCTATCGATGGGGCGCTGATGCACGTGTCGCCGTCGCACTTTCTTATGAAAAACGCTTCCGAAATTTCCCTAGTCATTTTGTTACGATTCCTGCTCAGGATAACAGTTTCCTGAAGCTTTGGACCACAATCGCATCGGTTGCAGTGTATCGCAAGATTACCCGAGGGCGAAGATCTTATTGCCAGTGCGTGTTCCCTTAGTCTGTCGTTGATGCACCTTCCGGTTTGTCCTATGTAAACCCTCCCACATGTTAAAGGTATTCTATACACCACTCCTTCCTTGCACTCCACATATTTAGTCCCATGCTTCTTCTTACATATACCCACCCTCAAATCTCCCCTTTCTATTCTTGCACACAGTTTACCCAATTTCTGAGGCGCTGAGAGTAGTACCGGTACTCCATGTTTTTCGCCCACTTTCTTCAGACTATGGCTAAATTTGTGCACATAGGGTATCACGGTCGGTCTAACATTCCGCCTGGCCTTTCCACTACCCCTTCCCCCTCCCCGAAGTTTTCGTAACAATGCTTCAGCCACATGTTTAATAAGCGTAGGAGGGTACCCTCCATCTTCTAGTTTCTTCACTTGTATACCAAAGCCGTCCACCATTTTGTGTGAGCACGACTTAGTCAGCGAGGCTCCCAAGCACGTAGTGGCAATACCTCTCTTAATAATTTTAGAGTGGTTTGAGTCGTAGGGTAACACCGCTTTCCTTGCTCTGGGGGAGTACATCCAACATACATGGGACGGCATAAATATCAGTTTCAGGTCCAAAAATTGTAAAATGCGCTGTACAGGATCTTCTGTAGTGAAACTCAGACCGGCGGCGCAGTTCTTAAAAACATCCAACGTTTTTGAAATAAACTCTGCTCTTTTACTTCCTTCCCCCGAGTGGAACAGTACCAGGTAGTCGTCTACATACCTAAATATCCGGATGATATTACCATCTAGTTTCGCTTCAATATCTCTGTCGCATTTTGCTAAAAATAAATCACTCAGCACTGGGGCCACGTTCGTCCCAATACATATACCTTCCTTCTGTATGAATTTCGAACCTTCAAACGCAACATAGGTGGACTCCAGGTAAAAGCTCAACATCTCCAAGAAACTCCTTCCATGGATACCACATTCATTTTGGAACTTAACTTCCCCATAAGTCTCGACTGCTTCTCGTACACTTTCGAAGAGCTCCTTATGAGGTATTGCGTAAAACAGGTTTTCCACATCAAAGGAAACTGCGTGACAGGAACCTGGTTAGAGTCTCTAGAAATGTGGACACGCCATGCTGAGTTGCACACTTAAGTGGTCCTGGCACTGAAGACGTGACAGGTGACTATTGAAGACAAGATGACATCTGTAGTTGCCATGATCCCTCTGTGTAACTATAGCCCTGAATGGCATACTCTCCGTATGTGTTTCACTGAGGAAGAAATCTCAAAGATGCAAGATCTTAGTTCAGTACCATTGGAGGTCTTTAACAACTGTCAACGCCTAGACTCAGTGACACTACAGAAGATCCTGTACAGCGCATTTTACAATTTTTGGACCTGAAACTGATATTTATGCCGTCCCATGTATGTTGGATGTACTCCCCCAGAGCAAGGAAAGCGGTGTTACCCTACGACTCAAACCACTCTAAAATTATTAAGAGAGGTATTGCCACTACGTGCTTGGGAGCCTCGCTGACTAAGTCGTGCTCACACAAAATGGTGGACGGCTTTGGTATACAAGTGAAGAAACTAGAAGATGGAGGGTACCCTCCTACGCTTATTAAACATGTGGCTGAAGCATTGTTACGAAAACTTCGGGGAGGGGGAAGGGGTAGTGGAAAGGCCAGGCGGAATGTTAGACCGACCGTGATACCCTATGTGCACAAATTTAGCCATAGTCTGAAGAAAGTGGGCGAAAAACATGGAGTACCGGTACTACTCTCAGCGCCTCAGAAATTGGGTAAACTGTGTGCAAGAATAGAAAGGGGAGATTTGAGGGTGGGTATATGTAAGAAGAAGCATGGGACTAAATATGTGGAGTGCAAGGAAGGAGTGGTGTATAGAATACCTTTAACATGTGGGAGGGTTTACATAGGACAAACCGGAAGGTGCATCAACGACAGACTAAGGGAACACGCACTGGCAATAAGATCTTCGCCCTCGGGTAATCTTGCGATACACTGCAACCGATGCGATTGTGGTCCAAAGCTTCAGGAAACTGTTATCCTGAGCAGGAATCGTAACAAAATGACTAGGGAAATTTCGGAAGCGTTTTTCATAAGAAAGTGTGACGGCGACACGTGCATCAGCGCCCCATCGATAGCATTGTACGATTCGGAGGTGGCGTATCTTCAGTCCTTTGTTAGCTGAAGCTTGAAAGATTTTATATAGATTATTGAACAATGTGTTTACATGACGTGGATGGTTGTTGACAAGGCATATATGTTTCTTCTTTGGTTTAAATCAGATTAAACCTCAGTTGCAAGTGCGCTCTACTGTGTGTGTGTCTTCTTTTACTCGTCCTCGTCTTTTAGCGCTTTTAATCCGAAAATGTACCACCAACTAGCCCAAGTGAATACCCTTTTAACGTAAAACGTGTAGTTTCTTCTTATATATATATATATATATATATATATATATATATATAAGTGTTTTTTTAAGTTTAACATAATGGTTTATAAAACAAACCATGAAGCTACGTGTAAACGCGGTCTCGCGCAGGTGAGTTATAAGGCCAGGGGGACATAATATAGGGGACTAATCGTAACGATCAGTCGGCCAATTAGTTAAGATTCGTTAATGAACTTTTTAATTAATGAAAATAGGCGTATAGTTCCAATTAGAAACTTGCTCAGCGTCATCGAACACCACTAAATCAGTAATTTTCAGAAAGACTTTGAACGCGTGAGAAGCGTAGTAGTGTACTAAAGTTACCGCTCGTGGAGCAGGTACAAGGCTGGGGCTAGATAAGAGACGAAAAAGTTGCGCGGGCGCCTTATTGCAACCGCTAGCTTTGTACGTGCTCCACGAGTGCTAACTTTAAGTGCACTACTACGCTTCTCACTCGCTCAAAGTCTGTCTGAAAATTACTGATTTAGTGGTTTTCGATGACGCTGAGCAAGTTTCTAATTGGAACTATACGCCTATTTTCATTAATTAAAAAGTTCATTAACGAATTTTAACGAATTAGCCGACTGATCGTTACGATTAGCCTCCTATATTATGTCCCCCTGGCCGTATAACTCACCTGCGCAGACCGCATTATACTAGCTTTCATGGCTTTTTCAAAAAAATTCTGTTAAGCTTAAAAAAAACACCCTGTATATATATATATATATATGCCGCATAAAAAAGCGCCTGCTTTTCGTTTTTAGTGGGGCGATGCAACAATTTTTGTACCTTGCGCAAATGCCGCTTAGAACGAATCCCCGACGTTAATGACCTATGAAACACGCGTTCGTCTTCACCCCACGCAATACAAGTCCCAGTAAAAATTAAAGAAAAATTGACCGCATCTCCACGTGGTGAATGATGTTGATTGGGGCGAAGCTCTGGTGGTGCTTGTCTGCGTAGACGCTGAGCCGCAGCATGCCGAGCCTTTCGTTCGTTTTCATCCATGTCAGAAAGAGAATGTGTGGTATGGAACGTGGTTATATACGCATTTGAGCATTTGACCGCAGCGCCCTCTCGTCTATAAACATTGAGCCAGAGCATGCAAAGCTTAACGCGATTATATACGCATTTGACGGCAGCGGCCTCTCCTGTATAGACGGTGAGCGGCTACATGCAACGTTTCATCCATGACAGAAACCCCCGCTCTTGAGTTACTAGCACATCTCAGAGCCCCTTACTCGTCCCGCAGTCGTGGCCGAGTGGTTAAGGCAATGAATTAAAAATCCATTGGGTCTCTCCGCACAGGTTCGAATCCTGTCGACTGCGAAAAACAGATTTTTCATAATTTTTCAATTTTCCTTTTATTTTTTTTTATCTTTTTTTTTATTTTTTCCCTACACAAGCTGGTGAGCTTACGTGCTCGTAAATTTTTTCAACATTTCTTTTTTAAATTTATTCTTCTTTTTTCTTCTTTTTTTTTCTTTTTTGCCCCACACGAGCACGTAAGCATGTGCTCACGTGCTTGTGAGCTCACGAGCAGGAGCACGAGCACCGACGCCGGACCTACGGACGGACCTATGGACATGGCTAGCCCCAAGGAGCTTCGCCCCCAAAAAGAAAAACTGCGCTTTATTTTTTTTAAATATTTTTGTTCAATTTTGTGGGTATGGCATTAAATAGAGGTTCCCAAATTCTGTGGTTTTTGAATTGTGAATAGTTTTGTCGGTACGTATCTGATTTCAAAATTTCGCCTGGGGGTTACGGCTGAGCGGAAGCCGCCGGTTGTTGATTGACAGCTATAGACCGTCTTACTGAAAGAGGGCAACAGAAAAAAAAGGAAAGAGCTGCCAGCGCTTTCGTCCTTGCTTGCTGCTTTGTGACATATTTCATTTAAGTGCTTACTCCAACTTTTGTCTTTTGAAATTGTCACACCCAAGTATTTAAAACCATCAACTTCAACCAAAGGACTCTCCCATCAAGCTCGTAAGTAAAGGAAAGCACATTCTTAGTTTTGTTAGTTATTCGTGCAAACACAGTTTTTTGTGTATTAATTTTCATCTTCCATTTGAGCGCCAATCCGGAATAGAACTAATGGATGCTCTTAACCTGCGCTGGGCGTCTTCCTCCCTGCTTTTTAAATATACCAGACAACCATCCGCAAATAGCCGCACACTCTCAGAAAAAAAAGGTGTATTAGTAGTACCAGGGTGTCGAACCGAACCCGAACCCGAACCGAAAACCGGATCAAAACCGCTATTTTTGACCGAACCGGAACAAAACCGAAACCGAAATCGAACGCTTCATATTGAACCCGAACCGGAACGAAACCATAATCTGATGTGGCGGTTACCGGTTCAACGAAAACGGTTCAGGGCCACTATTGTGTCAATAATTGGTCTAAATGGGAAAAGTTGACAGCGTAATTTGTTGTATGTTGCCAAGAGTAGTCCTACATACTGTGAGACATTTTTACATTTCGTTTTTATTGCATACGTAATAAAAAAAAAGCATCATCGTCTGGAGAGTTTTAACTTTACTTTGTTTCTTGGATTGACCCTGGCGGCGCGGTAGCGGCGGCGGTGATTTCAAAGCACCCCTTGGCTGCGAAATGTCAGTGTGTCGGAAAGGATTGCACCACTCTAAGCACGCAGGCCTACGCGTCCGCGAATGTTTGACCTCAAGATGGACCGCAGCTGCAGTCGATGAGCCATTTAGCCAGTCGATCACCGATAGCGCACCACGTGCCCTTCCGCTTGAGTGCAGCGTGTCGACACGCTGAAGGAAGGTGGGAACGCGCTGCATCGGAAGTATAGTTTGTAGGGTCGCCTGTTGTCTTTTTCAATGACAAACAATATTTTCTTCAACGTGTTCGGAGTGTTACCTTACAAAAAAAAAGAAAGAAGAAAAACATGGGCCGTCGGAGACAACGTTACTCGGCGATGATTCGCCGACGTGCCGCGCCCTGGAAGGAGGCCAGCATGTCGCCTGTTCGAATATTTTCTGATTTTTGTTTGAAGTCCTCTTTCATCGTCTTCAACTGAGCATTCGAGAAACGTTGTTCGCTGTGGTGGCATTATCAGAACTTCGTTCGGTGGCTGACAGTTTCAAATGTGAGTACTGGGAGCTATGTTGCACGTTTTGGACTCCCAGGAGACAAGGGAGAAGCAAGTGACGTCAACAACGCTCTTTGGATGTTGATTGGTGGAGTCGCTGATGACGGTATCTGCAGAGGGCAGAAGATACGTTCATTCACACCTACGTCACTTCCTTCTCCCTAGTCTCCTGGGAGTCCAAAACGTGCAACATAGCACCGTCCCCCCCCCCAGTTATAATATTATGACAGACTTAACGTTTACAACCCATGCTATGTGCAAGTGGTTCTGAGTCCATCAGACCGGGTCATTTGCATAGAGCGTTGTTTGCGATAAAAAGTCAAAGTGACTAGACAAAGCATCGCCACGAGATCTCTAGAACAGCGTTTTTTCGCCGGAACCCGAAGAGCTGTTGGCACTGTCAAGATGTAGTCACATTTCATTATACGTGTGTGCTTACGTGCCCGGTGTTAAGAATGGAACCTTCGGCGACCTTCTTCCGAGTTTCAACGCTGCGGAAACGAGTCATGACCAGTCCGGGAACGTCGCCTGCTGGACGGGGCCTACGCGAAACGAGTCCCGACGAGTACGGAACCGGCGCCTACGTGTCTGCGCCTGCGAAGACAGGTCTCAACGCGCCCGTGACGTCAACGGGACGTGTGTGCGTGCGTGCGGCTTGGTGCGCTCCGGAAGGGGAGAGAGGCCGGGCCTAACTGCGGAGACAGGTCTCAACGAGTCCGTGACGTCAACGGGACGTGTGTGCGTGCGTGGGGCTTGGCGCGCTCAGGAAAGGGAGAGAGGCATGACCTAATTCGCGGAGGACCATGGCTACGACGCACTTCTGGCTACGACGCGGCGGACTTTGCTACGAAGCACTTGACGGCGGGTTGCTGCTGGCACTTGCTGCCCTGGCGGGGAGTGAGGGAGAAAACGGACCCTATATAAGGCGGAGCGTGAGGCTGCTCAGGAGTTCTCTCGGATTTGACGACTGTATCGCAACCATGTAATTAAACCGTTCGTTACGTTACCAATTCTCCCACCTCCACTGGACCCCTGGGTTCTTCACTTCGGGGAATGGTCGTCGTCACGAGCCAGGAAGCTCCCGGACGTGCGGCTCAAACCCCGCCTCTAACACCGGTCATTGACACATCGGCCAGTCTGGCTGATGTATACACCTTTCAAAAAACGCTTCTAGGCCGCCGCCATGTTGCTGATGCTGATGCGGCTAGTGCGACTCTCGCGCCCTCTATCAACTAGAAATTTTCTGCCACTCTCTGGGACTGTGAAGACCCGCTCAGCGCGGTTCTCTACCTGTGTTTTTGCGGTTTTGCATTCGACGTTTTCTCGTCCCTCTTGAAAGTTTCCACTTAATTTTTTTATGCGTGCTGCGCACCCTTTCTGTGTTATCTTCCATTGTAAGAAATAAGGCTGGTAAGTGCCTGCCATTCAAGCTTTTCTGCTCTACATTCACGGGAAACGAAGGAGGTGAAGGACGTCGAACGACCCTCGACGCGATTTTGCGAACATTGTTCTCCCCCTCCCAGAGATAATCTGCGTAGAATCCTCAGTCATCTCCAAAAATAGTTGTCCGGGTTGGGGTGGGAAACGGGTCAGTCGCGTTCGTGCCTTTGACTTGGTGCTGTTGTGAAAAAGGAAGCTCTCCACGAAACGTGGCCCAAAACAAAGTCAGCTTGGATTCCGTCCGATCGTCAAGATTGTGACTGTCGTCGACTGTGACTGTGTTATTTGAGATCTTTCTCAAATAAATTCTTTCCGGATAACGCTGCATCGTGTGGTACGTACAATATATTGTTCGATTGATAACACTTTCTAAATTGTATTTCCGTGTCCTGTCCACAGGTAAACATCGTTATTTGTGAGCGTGAAAAATGCATGTCTTTTGGCTCTCTTCTGTTGCAATTTATTTTTGACAGCTAAGCGCTTTGTCGTTTGTCATGCGGCGAATCGCGCGGAGCCGTCAAAACTTATCGTAAAAAACACACACAAAAACTAGAACTATACATTCAAGTCGCATTCGTTCTGTCGCGTGCGTACCCACAAAATGGTTTATAGGTTTTTATTGCTTTTTTCTTTCAAATGGTACATTGTCTTCCGATGACCTCGGGAAGATGCGTGCACCACGAAACGCAAAATGCAGCGGGAAAAGACGAGAATTTAGGCCGCCGCAGACTGCTTGAAACTGTGCCGGCGCAGTGCTGCGCCGTTATCGGAAATCTGCTGTCCTCTCGGTTAGGGCGAGGACGCTTGCGGAGAGTCTAGCCTCAAACCTGCAGTGACTGGCTCGAAAACGGTTTGTTGCCCCTGGGGTCAGAGTGTTCTGACAGGCGTATACACGACAGCAGCTTAACGGATTCGACATAATAACCTCGACCGCGCACCACTGGGATTGTCCCTGTTTCTGCAAGTTTCGTACGACAGATCTGTTTCTCGTTCCTTGTCAGCACACTCAGGGGCATAGCTGTGACATCTTACTGGGTGCCGAAAACAGGTAGCCATTGCAGGAAACATGTAATGCAGAGCAAACAACAAAAACTTATAGAGGGCAAGCAATCCAGCTAGATACCTTACTGTTTACAAAATCACAGGCCAGTACATGATTTTCATGGCTCAGGCATGGGCGTGTTTGTCGCTTCGGAAAGAGGTAAGCACGTGCTATACGTCCGAATCCAAAGATGGCACCGGCCATGCTCTTTTTTAACGATCTATAGACCCATCCCTGAAAATACCTCTTCTGGCAGAGTTTGAGATAGTGATGAGCTGCATGCGCAAAAGAGTACAAGAGATGGAAAGCCGATCGCTTATATATAGTCGCTTAAGAACAGTAATATGCGATGGGCTAGCCTTGCCACGCCAAAGTGTTAGCTTTTGCGCACGTCACTGTGCAGGGTTTTTATATCTACCTGAAAAGGGACTAGCGCGATAGAGATGGCCCACAGTATCTGCACCCAGAAAACGGCCGTAGGAAGTCCTTGGTCAATATTCAAAGGTCGAGTTAGAACGGGTTCGAACCGGTTCGCGCGCTCATTAAAACCGGTAACCGGAGTGATATTATGTGCGCTACCCTAAACCGGAATCGAACCGGAACAAAATACAATGCTACTGGAACCCGGAAACCGAACCGAACCAAAATAATGACCGGCTCGGAGCACCTGATTATTACACCCTTGTCCCATGTAATACACCCCCAAACTTCAATTCGACGTACAGCGCACTATAGTCGAACAGACGGCTCGAAATTCTTCGAGGGGCCTGATAGCCGTGTGGTACAACTTATTAAAATAGCTAACCGTACGTTTTAGTGACTACAAAAAACATAATCGGGGTTTTCGTGGCTCTACTGCAAAACCTCAGTGTTTTCTTTTTGTGGTCTTTGATACGCCCTTTAGCTATTTAATAAGTTATATCTAACCGTTATCAAGCCCCTCGTAAAAATTGGGGCCGTCTGTTTCGACTATAGGGCGCTATACGTTGATTTAAAGTTTTGGGGTGTATTATATGGGACAAAAAGGGTGTAAGCAACACCCATTTTTTTTTTTTAAAGTGCACAGTGACCTCTGGTATATTTCCGCCGTGATATTATTATTGTAAATTAAAATAATACTCCAGCTCGAGTGCTGACCCCGGGCCGGTTTGCTCATCTTGCGGCCGCGGCTGCGGCTGCGGCCAAGAGGGATTTTTATGTCACGTGACCAGCTCCATGGGGACAAGGAAGTACCTAGCGTCCCTGCCTAATGGCGGAGAAATCCGTATCGCTTCAAGCACAGAAGCCTAATTTCGCCCGCAGAAACTGACTGCAGGGACTTTCAACTGGAGTCCAATTGACCGCCCTCTTATACTGTAGGAGCGGCAGGTAAAGTTACGGCCAGGGAGGGTAAATATGAGCCAAAATAAAGAAAAAACCACGCGAGATAAAAGTGGTGGCAGTATATTTATATACCTACACCAGCGCCGGCGGCTCGCGCCTTCTGCTGTGGTCGAGAGGTTAGAGCCCCGGTACTTGTCGTCGCGGCGTGAAAGTTCCGGGTTCAAATCGCGCTAGGAACTTTGTTTTTTTTTTTTGTATTTTGCGCGTGTCTCACTTTTTAACTGTGATCCTTTTACGAATCATCCACTTGCACTACTGCGCCTTAGACGGTTTTTACTGTTAGTCGCACCTGTTCAATCGAAACACCGGGAAGAAAAAAAAAGATCAAGGCAAGTTAACGCGCTAATACAATCGTTTCATAATGTTCATTAAAAGTAAACCAAGGTAACAGCATCGGTATGGTTTTCACACAAACGGAGCCGAAACAAGCATCCTTTCCCCAGCAACTACAATTTTATCTGTTTTTAAATATACAACGCTCTTGCTACGACTTCTTTCAATAACAGGAGACGCCTATTTAGTACTAATAAAAACTGCAGTTGTGACAGTTAAAAAAAAAAACTTCCACAAAATAAGCAAAAAGAAAAAAAAAGACTAGCAGCTGTGGATGCATTGATTGAGCGAAATCCTACAGGCAAGGCAGCAAGTCAAACGTCTGAGAAAGTAGAAAAACCGAAATAAAAAATATCATACTTTTACTTGCATGGAATGTGATAAAAGGTATATTTTTACTCTTTACATTTTGCTGTGGCAATCGTTTTCTAATATTAACACATTACTTGTTGAATTTTAGTTAGAATAGCAGACTATCACAACCGAATGCAAAAATGAATCAGGCGTCGACATCGCAACCCATCTCTCTAACGCAAACACCTAAAATGGCTTTGGATCAACAAATGGAATTAATTAGAGCAGTTGGAAAACGGAAACAACAAATTCTAGAGAAATTCGGCAGCACAGTTACCTGGCGAACGAAGAGACGGGCATGGGAAGATATTGTCAACTTTCCGCGGAGTGCTACGGCAGATGCAGGAGGCGTGGCGGAAGTTGGTAAAGCAAAGCGCAGAGACATGTATGCGGAGCTCTTAGCGAGCGGAACGGTCATGAACAACGTCAACTTGCGGAGTGCGGCAGATGCAGGAGGCGTGGCGAAGTTGGTAAAGCCAGAACATGTATAGCTCTCCGAGGTCATGAACAACGAACTGGTGAGTCAGAACTACCGCCCAATGATCTTATAGAGCTCATAGGGCCTTGTCTACAGTCTTAGTGGGAGTGCAGTCAAATACAAGAAAAAAAAAAGAGAGTTTCTCGCGCGATTTGAACCCGGGACTTTCACGCCGCGACGTCAAGTACCGACGCTCTAACCTCTCGACCACAGCAGAAGGCGCGAGCCGCCGGCGCTGGCGGAGGTATATAAATATACTGCCACCGTTTTTATCTCGCGTGGTTTTTTTCTTTATTTTGGCTCATATTTACCCTCCCTGGCCGTAACTTTACCTGCCGCTCCTACAGTATAAAGGGGCGGTCAATTGGACTCCAGTTGAAAGTCCCTGCAGTCAGTTTCTGCGGGCGAAATTAGGTTTTTGTGCTTGAAGCGATACGGATCTCTCCGCCATTAGGCAGGGACGCTAGGTACTTTCTTGTCCCCATGGAGCTGGTCACGTGACATAAAAATCCCTCTTGGCCGCAGCCGCAGCCGCGTCCGCAAGATGAGCAAACTGGCCCTGGGGGTACGCCTGAAGGTACTTCAGATACTATTGAATAGTCACCGTTAACCTCTATATATTGCACCCGATTAGATAAATACGCCCTGATATACAATATCACGCTATGATTTACACCATGCAAAGAAAGTTTATTAAGTAGTTCAGTGTGTGGTACTCTATCAAACGCCTTAGAAAGGTCAAGGCATATCGTATCAGTCTGCTCTCGCTAATTAGAAGAAGCGGCAAAATGGTGGAATGTTTCTATGAGTTGCGTGACCGTCAATAGTTGCTGGCGAAACCATGTTGGTTAGAATGAAAAATGTTGGAGGATTCAAAATACTTGCATAATGCTTTAGAAATAATAAGCTCAAATAATTTGCTTTTTTAACATACATAATTGTTAATTTTGTATGGTAATTTTTTAACATACATAATAACTATGTATGTTAAAAATACGGGGCGGTAGTTTTTATTATTAGGCTTACTTCCTTTTTTAAGAATTGGTGCGAGTCTCGCACTGCCCCAATGAGGGGTGCATGATGTCGTTTTAGTGATGTTTGAAAATAATGGTAAGATATTTTCTAAAGTATTGGTAAGATATATTCAACAGGGTCTGGTCCTGTTAATTTCTTTACGTGTAAGTTTAATAGTAATGAAAAGACTCCTTCTCTAGTGATTATTATATCCCCCATGGCAATACTTGTCGCATTGAGGCTCTAGTCTTCTACACTGTCTGTGTTAACAAACACACTA
Organism: Ixodes ricinus; assembly: GCA_037355805.1. Lineage (NCBI taxonomy): Eukaryota > Metazoa > Arthropoda > Arachnida > Ixodida > Ixodidae > Ixodes > Ixodes ricinus. The sequence continues at coordinate 84,002 of JAZHYW010000241.1, forward strand.
TGGAAAAATATGAAACCTCTTGGCGATATCTTTTGGATCGGTCACAATTTCATTGTCTTCAATGATATATTCTAGTCGTTCTTTCCGAGGTTTTAAGTGACGCCAAAATTTGCAGGGTGAATATTTCATAAAATTCGGTAGAGTTTCAGAAAAATAATGTCCCTTCGCTGAACTCAGCTTTAGCTTTAAAAGACATGAAAGCTCTAGGAACTCTTCCTCGTTTTCCTTTTTTTTTACGACGTTTACGTTTTATTTTACGCTTGAGTTGTGCGATCTCTCGGGTTACCCACAGATTCGATTTTTTATTGATATCCTCCGTTCTGGTATAAAATGTTCTAAGCAATAGGTAACAATGCGTTTAAATACAGCCCATAAAAAATCCGTGTCACTTGTACCACCGAAATTTGAAAACCAAGAGAATGACAGATCGAGATAATCTAGCACAGTTTGGTCGTTCGCTTTAGAAAAATTAGGCACTTGAATAGAACACTTTGTTTGTTTGCAAATTTTAGCAGTTACAAAATTTAGCAGTTTTGAATAGGCAAGCATCTCGTGGCAAACCACAGGCCGCGAAGCAGCCCCTGGCGGTGGTCGTGAGCTGTAAAAATTCGACTCGACTAATTTAAGCCGTTTTATCGTCGCTAGGGTAAAAAGGTATAACTCTTGGTGACCTTTTCTTTTTTCTAAGTGAGAGCTAAAATGAATAAAAACAAAATGTGTCTCTCTACCTGCACTCACCAAACGGTATAACAGGTTTAAAGCAATTAAAAATAAATAAATAGGGCCTAATATGACCAAAAGGAATATTTTGATTTAAAAGCCAATCCACAAAGCTAAACAGGTGATACTACGAAGACACAGTTATTGGGATGTACCTGAAAAGAATCAGTGCGGGCGTTTACTTATATACACTTAGCAGAGCGCGTTGGATGGAGTACAGTTCACACGGAAAGATTAAAAACACATGGAATGGGCATCATTTAAATGTAGTTGCTCGTTGAAAGAACTGTGTGTGTCTGTCCCTCGTATATTTTCTGTGTTTTTATTCTTTCCGTGTGAACCGTTTACTTATAAAAAGAAAATTATTTGTAGGTATCTATAACTAGGTTTGCTTGAAAGCAAAGGAGGCTTCGTGTCTCCTAGCTGGTGGACGACGGCGACAGATGCTTGAGTTAATTATGTTTATTCTGAAAAGAGGAATATTGCGTATAAATAATTAATTAGTGTATGATGGCTTTCCTATAATATGTGGTGAAGAATTTACTTACACTCAACTATTAGATTTTTTTTTATACTTGGTGATTGAAAAATTGGTGCGTGTGAGGTTTTTGTCACGTCCATATTCAACGGTAGAATAAACGAACGTGCACTCCAAACCAGAGCCACCGCCACCGAGACGCCGAGATTGAACGCTTCTATTTATCACTTTAAATGTCGTTTCCAATATTGTGAGGTTTCGGTTTCGCTGCTTGGTCGACGCTGTGTCGCACGTTTCGTTCGCGCTCTAACCGGGGGGGGGGGGGGTATATTCGGCGCTGGCGGCGGCCTGTGCTCCGTCCATTAGCCAAACTCTCCCAATATACAGCTCTGTTAATATGAACTTTTAGGAGCGTGATCGCAGGCTACCGTACGCTGCATCATTGGAACAGTAAGATCGCGCTGCGCTTTTGAAACATGATTTTCAGCGACGGCCAGAAGCGTTGCTGAGCTCATGGTAGCCTGCTCTAACGCTATACTAAAACTGCCAATTAGCGTCATCGGCGTGTTTGGAGGTTTTATTTATTGCTCTATCAAAAATTAATATTTTAATTTGCTGTATACTACATTTGTGCACCGCGTTATTTGCAAAGTTGCGGCCCACCTCGCCAAAACTGAATGTTTTAAGCTCTTGTCACAAATAGCTGCTAACACAAACGCGCTTAAAATGTTTCGAACATTTTTAATTGGCCTTTGTCGCTACCTAAAAAAAGTTTGCGGGTTTTGGATTCTGAAACTGCTGGGAGCGAATGGTCCTGTTCCTTCTAACGACCTTAAATCGCCAACTTATTCCCGTGGTCTATTGCTCGACATAGCTTTGCGCGGCTGGTTTTGTCCTACTTAGGACAAAGAATAGACTTTTCGTAGACCGTACGCTAGAGCTCTACACTACCAGCGGGAGCTTTTACCGCCCCGTTGAGCACATATTCAGCTGGCGGCCATGCACAAGACCAGAAATCCGCAGCGTATGGGATATTCGAAAAGTCCCTATTGAAATTAGACACCCCTGTCCTTTCGTGCAACGCTGCTGCGTGGCGGAACACAAAAATTCCTATTTTAAAGAGCTCGCTTTTTTCGTTAAAATTGCTTCACGCGTGTTTCTTATGGCCGCCGCTCGCGGCTGCAGGTCGAGGAATATTCTAATTTTTGCCTCGCGATTACGCGGCGGAATCGTAACATTTCGAAGGAAGGAGGTGTGTTTTCTTTCCTTTGTGAGAAGGTGAACAATGTCAAAAGTAGAAAATGCCAGTTCTTTCAACGTTAAAATCGTTGCACAGCTCCTTTAAGGCTAGCCAAGACAACAGTCCCTGCCACCGTCTCCGCGCCGCCGACGCCGTCCCAGCTCCTCTGGTTCTTCGTTCGTCCGCGAGAGGACGAGCGGAGGGCTGGAGTTGCGAATACTAGGGAGCTTTCGTAGACCGCGTTTCCCCTCCGCTGAGCCCTCCGCAGCGAAGAAGCTGCTATTGCGCCTGCGCGCCCATGGCATTGACTGCAGAGTTGCGGAGAGCATTGCGGACGGCAAAAACGGCCTGCGAAAACTCTCTACTCTGTTTTAGAACAGCGTTACCGCAGGAAACGGGATTAGAGAGTTTTCGTAAATAGTTTTCCTCCTTCCGCTAAGCTATGCGCAACGAAGATACCGCTGCTGCGCCTGACTGAAGAGACCCGGGTCTCGTAGCGGGTTGCGGAGACCATTGCGGGACGGCAGAAACGATCTACGAAAACGCCTATTGTACGGCATTGCTACCGGAAGCTCGCGCTGGCGTTTCAAAGCATACCTCTATGCGCAGGGGTAGCGGCAGTCATATGTATAGGAACACTAACATACCCAAGATCGATTTTTTTTTCTTGCCGTCTCAAACGATTCGGAAGCGCGTGGCGAAACACACACACAAAAGAGAAAATCATGTCGAAAAAAAAAAATTCTGGCTCACGAAAGATCCCGTCAGTTTTAGTCCTCAACCCCCAAATTAAACACCTTCTCGTTATTTTTTTTTTTTTTGGGATGACGTGATTAGCGAAGGCATTTTTAAAAGCATTGAGAGGTGCGCAAGTTGCATTAAGACCAACTTTCGGGAACACGGCGGTTTAGCTCGAGATTTTGGCGACACGTGGCGTATCGACCTTCAAGCATTTTCGAAACGTTGTTTCGCGCGTCGCTTCGAAAATGGTAGAGCGCTCCACTGGAAATGGAGAAGTCCCGGGTTCGATACCCGCACCAGGCAGAGTTCTTCGGTCGCGCACCAGTAACCTAGCTCTGTTTGGAGAGTTGTGACAGTTGTGTTTGTACTTTGTCCGTCTTGTTCCCCTTCTTCAGGGATTATTTTCCTCATTCTTGTCCAGCTCGCTTGCCCCTTTGTATTTAATTGCATTATAATCATAAGCTTAAACACAAGACTTTCACCCTTGTTGGTGTTAGACTGGTGGCGGCTGATAAAACCTGTTTGCTCTCCTGACGTCTAACCCCTGGTTAGCTCAGCTGGTAGATAGCTCCACTGAAATGGAGAGGTCCCGGGCTCGATACCCGGACCAGGCGGATTTTTGCGGTCGCGCACCAGTAGCCTATCTCTGTTTGGAGATTTGTGTTTGTCCTTTGTCCCTCTTGTTCCCCTTCTACAGGGATTTTTTCGTCAATAACAATCTCGCCTACCTTTCCCGTCCCTCACCTCACCGTGTCCCCGTCGCTCTACGGTGCCCTCTCCTACTCGCGCCGTCCGTCTACTTCTGCGGCCGCGTGCTGCGTCATGTGCGAGAAGCGTTGGAGCAATAAAGAAAACGAAAAAAATAGTCGGCTCATCGCGGACAGTAGGCGCTAACATCGCGGAATAAAACTGAAAGGGGAAAGAAGACGCGAAAAATATCAAAAGTCAGCTCACGTTGTCGTCGCTTTATGACGTCTCGCACGTTACCACGGACGCACAGAACCTGTCACAGCTCCACAGGCTGCGTTTGTGGAGGACTTTGGACCCTCGCATGGCTGACTGGCGGAGGTGGGCATGGCGCTCAAGGAGGTAGTCTGAAGAGTTGGAGAGGAGGACGCCCAGGTACATGTATGAGCTTGCAACCGGCACAGCGTCACCGCCCAGGCTCAGTGAACAGCCCCCAGCTCCTTCTTGGGGGCTGCGAACTTAACTACTGGGCCTCTAAACTCGTCAAACACAAAGTTGGGACCAAAGTTGACGGAGCGCACCGATTGGCCTATCACGACCATGGCTTTGCGGTTTTCTCGCCGACGTTTAATTGGCGGGCTCCGCAAACTCCCTGCTCCAACTTCGTGTTTGACGAGATTACGGCCCCTGCTGACTTTGCGGCGTTAAAGTTTAGGTGTTATGCTGCAGCCTTTGCTACACATATGTTTAACAAGCGCTGCATATCTTCGACAGTCCCTGCCATGAGTACGATGTCATCGGCGAAGGCAGTCCCTAGCTCACCTGCCCGCTGTCCTCCTGGTGGGCCATGGAGAAGCCCACTCCCGACTGCAATAGCTGCTTCTCCGTCCCAGCGACGTAGAGCGTATACAGTAGGGAGGAACGTGGGCACCCCCGTCGGAGGCCTTTCATGATTGTGACCTCCTCGTACTCGGCTCCTCCCAGTTTTGCTCGCGCTGCGTTGCCATTGTATAGAGACATCGGACGAGTGAGACACACGGCGTTGGTAGCCCTAGTTGCTCCAAACACTGTGTGAGCTGCGAGTGTGGGACACTGTATTAGGCCTCTGCAACATTCAGGAAACAGCACAACAGTCGTCTGGCTTCTTTCCTAGCAACCTCGACGCACTGTGTAATGGAAAATCAATTGTCCTCGAGCCGGCGTCCGAGTCGATAGCCCCCCTGAAGTTCCGTGAGGTGTCCACCCTCTTCTGCCCATGCTGTCATTCGCTTTTTGACGAGGTGGGCAATTGCTCGGTACACCGTGCTGCTAACTGTCAGGGGCCAGTAGCTGCGCAGATGGTGTCGATCGCTCCTTTTCTTCGGAATAAAAAAACAAACTGGCTACATCTCCAGTCTGGTGGTGTATGCACTCATTCCTACAAAGAATGGCGTTTGAGATCGACCCTAGTGGCCATCTGGCGCACTTCCCCAGACTCTTGAGGACTGTTGCCGGTATACCATCCAGACCCTGTGTGGTGCTTCTTTTCAGGTCTGCCAATGCGCTCAGCACACTCACTCCACCGATTTCCCACTGGTTGGGGTCGAATTGGGACACAGCAATCGTTTGGTCATTGTTGTCAGGGGTTCTTTCACTTCAGAGTTCCACCAGCGCTTCTTCCGCCTTCGTCCGTTGGTGGGTTGGGAATCAGAGGGCCACCGGATAAGGCCACTGAGCACAGTCGCACATTCCGAGTAGCCTGTCGCATTTCTCCTTTCGTCCTACTCTCGAAGACGTCTGCAACCGTTCCTGCTGCATCCTCAGTGAGACAAGGCCGAACGAAGCTGTGGAGTCTCTCTCTCATTCTCTTCCAGATTGCCCTGCTGAACTCCAGCTTCATCCGGTTCTGATCACTGCTGATGCTATTCCCTCACAACTCGTATATATGTACTTTCCACAGGAAGCGCCCGATCAATAAAATAAAGCAATTCTACTGAAAACTTCGGTTTGTTGTAGAATGTTACTCGTTTGGCATCTCCGGTACAAAGATTTTTTTTTACTAATTTTGTGCAAAAGTTACAACCTTGTTGACAAACTCAAACTATATTTCGACATTTGATGGATCTACATAACTTAAGAGGAGACACTTCCCAGAAAAAAAAAGATTTCTGCAAAAAAGGTTGATTTTGAAAAATGACATATTTACATCCACCAACATCTAGAGTATTCCCAAAAAGTTTAAATTATTTTCACTGCATAGTTAATTTTTTATAAATTATTTTCTGTCCACCAAAGCTAAAGTAAAGGTAGGGGTTTGGAGCACTTTGAAGGCATTTTTCTCCATTCCACTTTTTGCTATAAACTCCATTTTAGTCATTCTGTCGTTTGATAATGGCAAAACAGAGAAGGCTCATTCTTCCCTTTTCCTGACTGAAATTTAATAATGTTGACATTTAATGTTGACATTTTGTCGAAGACACAGAATACCAAAAAGTTCACAAATTTTGCAGAAGAGAAAACTTAAGAAATAAATTACTTTTTGGAAAAAACGTTCCATAGCCGCACCCTCTGGGCATTCTGCTACATATCTAGCAAATAAAAATCTTGAATATCGTGATAGTTTTCTGACGATAGATTAACTAAACAATGTAGGCATGTTGCTGATGGAAGCTACTCTAATTTCCTTTTCATTTAACCGACAGATCTAAAATGTTGTTATAGACTCTCTAGCATGACTATCAGCCTACCCTGTAAATTTAATTAATTTTAAGACAAGGGTTCAAAAGTTGACCTCCCTAGGGTGTGTCCCCTTAAGTTAGCAGAAAGTGTCTCGAGATGTTTTCTTTTGTTTGGTTTAGTTTATCATTGTCTTTCTCGTTAGCGACTTTACTTCCTAAATTACGCAAAGGTGATTAATTTTGCTTATTGTTCCAGACTCTTTGTCCTTTTTTTTTTTTTTCGAACGCAATCACATTTTTGAGATCGAAGCGAGGGCGCATTGGCGGCAGGGTGTCAGATTCGTTGATCATATCTTGACACGACCCGGCCGATCAGAGGTGAAAACGATTGCCTACAACTCACTTATACACTTTATGCGAGGTGTACTCAAAAACCACAATAAAATGCGAAGATAATGTTTGATTTTGCTTCACTTTTTTGTTAATGGGTGCAGGCACATGCTCAATAATATGAATGGCAGGGAAGAGTTTCAGTTGTCTCACCTCCAGCGTAAGGTTCCAACCCTCTATTACTCTTTGGTGTCGCGTGATCTTTAAATGTGCTCGCGCAGCTGGCAAAGAACGACGGGAGTCACCGCGTGCGCTGATCTGCTGGCTGAATCAGAGTATACAAGCGGCATCCTCATATTCAACCGTGGTCTCCAACTTACCTTGAGATCCTTCATAACCATCCTAAACTATCGCTCTTTAGAGAACAAGAAGCCACAAGGTTCTTGACAACTTCTGTTTATTTTTTTCAGAAATTCTTTGAACAAAGTTACCTGAATCCTACAACCCAGTATTCACTTCTATTGAAAAGGCGACATTGACTGCGTAACGCTTTTAAACAAACAATCAATCTTTTTTTTTCTTTTTTTTGGTTGCCCCATCCACTTCAGGAACTTCTTGGAAGAATCTAAGTCTTCAGATGCGGCGGCATGGTGTCGCTTCTAAATGAATTTGGAAGATAATGTGTTCGTTCATTCATGGACTGTACCCTGCCCAAATATAAGTCCTGCGATGAAGCTTTGAACTACCTGTGGCGCCCTTTCAATGGGTTGTACAAGCTCACCGGATTGGTTCTCGCACTAGTTGTGTCGCCCTCGTTTTGAGTAGTACAAGCACACTGGATTAGGCACCTGAGGGGCTTCGCATAATGACATCATCGCTGAGATTGTTTTTTAGAGCGCAACTCTTAGGCTCTTGTTCCATGTTTTGCGGCGTTGGCGTAACCGAAGGAGGAAGGGAGGGTACGGAGCAGGAGGATGGAGGATACAGAGGAGGAGGGGAGGTTACAAAGAAGGAGGAGGAGAGGGTACAGAGAGAGGAGGAGGAGGGTGACGGAGGAGGAAGAGGGTACGGGGGCCCTCCTCCTCCTCTTCTCCGCCTAGAAACGTCACGGGCACATTTGTACATATACCGGGTGTTTCACGAAAAGTGAACAAATTCGATATTGGGAAAACTACTGGTCGCAACGAAAAAAGCTTGTGTCGTTTTAATCCTGGGCTCAAGGGTCTATTTAGTAAAATTATTAAAGTCCGGGATAATTAGATTGTTATTATTTTTGCGAAATGAACTTTTTTAATATTGTGTTTGAGGGCATGGTTTCAATTAGACAATTGCTCAGAATCATCGAAATACACTCAATCAAAAAATTGCAGAATGATAGAAGACAAGCGCTCATATTACGGCTTTCTGAAAAACCGCATAACTTCGATGGTTTTTTAAATTCCGGTTTGCAATCGGAGCGCTTCTCGGCCCCAACGGCACCGCGCCCCGTGGAGAAATAGTGCAACCAACCTCAGCTGCACTGTCCTCGCGCAACGCAGCAGAGGCTGGTTCCACTATTTCCCCACGGGGCGCGGTACCGTCGGGACCGAGATGCGCTCCGATTGCAAACTGAAATTTAAAAACCCGTCGAATTTGTGCGGTCTTTCAGAAAGCCGTAAAATCCTGCGCTTGCCTTCTATCGTTCTGCAATTTGTTGATTTAGGGTTTTGCGATGATGCTGAGCAATTTTCTAATTGAAAGTACGCGCTTAAGCTATAATATTCAAAAGGTTAATTACGCAAAAATAATTAACAACCTAATTATAGCAAGCTTTAATAATTTTCCTAAATGGGCCCCTGGCCCAGGACCAAAACGACACAAGCTTTTTTTTTCGTTGCGAAGCGTATTTTTTGCAATATCGAATTAGTCCACTTTTCGTGAAACACCGTGAAAGTATATATATATATATATATATATATATATATATATATATATATATATATGTTACGTTTTTAATTTACAAGAGGACGTCCATAGCCAAATTAGACCAGATTAGAAGTGTTTCTCGCGCCGTCTGCACGCGCTTCGTCTTTGTCCTCGGTGGGTTCTGGCACGCGCCTCAGCAGCACCGCTACACTATTTCCCCTCTGAGTTCTTTTAGTGATGTTTTTTCTAGGTTGGCTCATTCTGCTAAACAACTTCGCCACGTTCCATTAGAGATAGACAGTTCTTTTCGCAGGTGTTGTTGCCGATGCTCTTCTGCACGCACGCCAACGTCACAGTTCCTCCGGAACACCAAAATCCAGCACATTGGCGCTTCTTGAAGTTGATGCCCGGGGACTTGTCACTTGGCCACCGTTAGCTTCTATTTTCATCACTCTTGATGGAATGTCTGATCGGGACTCCGATGCCGGCACAGATCGTAGCGGTGTAAAATAACACTGCACATTTGCGCATTTTGAAATGCACACCGAGAATGAAATGCGCCGGTGACTCCGAAACCCAGGAGAAGCTGGAACTTGTTTTTAGAAGATTGTCACTTATGACCTCATACGCTCGAATGGCCACAACGACCGTTAAAGATTTCAAGACCAGCGCGCACTTACGCGCCTTGATTGCTTGAAGGTCTGGGATGCAAAAGTGGCCATCGGTCGAGGCAGGATCTTCATTTCACGGCCACAAAATAGTCGTGGACATCATGGCGAACTGACGACTTGTCCGTGGAAGGTGCGGCAGGACGATTTACGACTTCAGGTAATCCAGCCGTGATCATATGGCTCCATCAGACGCCGGTGCCGACCAAGTCGCAGAGGAGTTTCATCCTGACAGGGTGCCTTCCGGGTTGCATAAGGTGCCGTACCAGAAATCCCACTTCTGACACCAAATGTTACGTTTTTAATTTACAAGAGGACGTCCATAGCCAAATTAGACCAGATTAGAAGTGTTTCTCGCGCCGTCTGCACGCGCTTCGTCTTTGTCCTCGGTGGGTTCTGGCACGCGCTCAGCAGCAGTAATATAATATATATATATATATATATATATATATATATATATATATATATATATATATATATATATATATATATATATATATGATACCTCAAGAGCTGCGCTCTAATTTCGCATTACAGAGATTTGTAAACGTATGCAAACTTTTCTTCTTGGTTGTCGTGTTGACAAACGGAAAACATGTTTCTATGTTCGAAATCGGCTAGATTCGACATCGTAAAACAATAGAAAGTGCAGGATTCAGGCCACCACCACTAGAGCAGGCGCCTCGTATTTCTGGGTGGTGACGTCAGATCACCTAGCGTCGTGCCGCTTCGGTTTCTTTCTTTGCTCGGAACGCGTGAAACGGTCTATCCCTGCTCGATGTCTCAGCGTCTTATCTTTGACATGTGTTAAAACGGCGTTCTAATTCTTTTTTTAAATGTTTCCTCTGGTTGCGTGCAGCACCGGAGCCGGAACTCTGCTACACGCGAGACAGTTTGAAACGCGGAAGTTTGTATCTACCTATACGGGTGGAAACTGAGCGAGAAGAGGGCATGAGAGCACGCGGAGACGTCAGAGCACCGAGGTCGGGTTGAAATGATTAGTGGGTAGGAACTAAAGCCAACAGCCTTTCTCTATACTCACACTTCGAACGCATTTCAGCGCCGAAAGCCGGCGTCCGGCGCGCTACGTTGGCTTTCCAACAATGAGTAGAAACAGATGCAGCAAGCTTTGCGTCTACCCACTAATGATTCCGACCAGAGCTCGGTGTTCTGACGTCCTCGCGCTCTCTCATCTCCTTCTCTCCTCAGAATCCACCCGTATTACGGATAAAGATTTCGCGATTCGCAGCGTTTCCTGGGAAACTTTTGGGACCTATATGAATATGTTGCAGTGGCCTGAAAAAAAGAAAAGTTAAATCTTCGCGTCTGGCTCTCCTGCTCTTTCTTCAGAAAGTGGGGAGAACCGTATAAATATACATGGCTCACCTGACGCGCGCGAGAGAAAAAAAAGCATGATGCTTATATGTAAATATAATTTTATAGACTGAGAAACAGCACTTCCTCGACGAGCAGGCGAGAATCACCAGTCGGAAATATTACGGCCCAACGCTTTTTCTTTCCTTCTTTTTTTTTTTCTCTGAAAGGATTTGCGTTTGTCGCGGCCGTGACATGACGCGCAAAAAATATTTCGAGGCCTCATGGTCAGCTTTCCGGGGCACGGCGGCCTAGTTCCAAGTGATCACGCCACGTGGCGTATGAATCTAGAAGAAAATGAGGCCTTTAAAGCGAGATAGGAAAGAACGGTTAAACTTGAGGAAGAAAACGAGAAGGGATGGACAAACACAAACTTCCAACTGGCAACAACATTTAATGACACCAAGAGTTTGCTTATATACAGGAAAAGGGGAGGGGTGAAAAAAGGGTGGAAAAGAGGAGCACTATGCCGTCAAGGGTACGTCGCTGTCGGGAACGTGGGGGAGAAAGCTCCGAACTAAGAAATCTTATCTCTTTCCCCGAAAGGGCAATGGAAGGGGAACCGATGTTGTCCTTGGATCGACACATGGCGAAGGCTTCTAGAATCTCCCGACCATACCTCGAGGGGTGACCCCCGATTCTTGTAGTAGAGGGAAGGACGGCCGAGCAGGAAGTACATTCCGATGCGTGTTTGGCGATCGGGTGGTGAATAACCTCTGAACCGTTGGAGACCGCTTTTTTAACCTCGTTCGCGTGCTCTCTCAGGCGGTCGTTTAAGCAGCGCCCCGTTTGGCCGATGTATCGGGCACCACAGGACATAGGAATTGAGTAAACACACTCTTTGCGGCAAGGAACGTAACAGGTTTTGTGGTTCTTTTGGCAAGGGGCGCCGGTCCGGGGCTGTTGACTTTTTTGCAAATAGATGCCAATTTAAACTTACACGAGAAAACCACGTTGGTGTTGAAGCCCTGCGCTATTGATTTCAGTCGATGCGAAATGTTATGAATGTAGGGGATGCACGCGAAGCGGGACTTTGGAGGCGGCTTTTTGGATTGAGGCCCTGTGACAAGTCTTTTGATGGTAAGCTCGATCAAGTCGTTTGGGTAACCTGCCTTGAGAAGGCGGCCTATCTGATTGGACAGACTAGTTGCGGAAAGGTGATGACACGACTTGGATTTGGCAGCAGCAATAAGGTTTCGGACAATACCAGTTTTTACGTTTTTTGAGTGCGAGCTGCTGAACGGCAGAACAGGCTTCGCAGACCTCTGCTGATTGGACCAGCAGATCCCGACACTGGTGGGGAACAGTCTCAGATCAAGGAACTGTAATCCCTCAGATGAGGGGGTCTCTTTTGTGAACGTGAGCCCGAAAGAGTTCTTCTGGAAAACGCTTTCAATCGCTGCGGTATCTGAATCAGTGGTATGAAGGATAAGATAATCATCTACGTAGCGATAAACCCTAACTTCGGGAAATTCCTGCTCAAGGTTTGATTGAACCTTTATGTCAACGTGAAACATAAAGATCTCGCTTAAGATGGGCGCTAGGCACGACCCTATGCCCACACCGGATTTTCTGAAGAAACACCTTGCCCTCGTGTTCGACTAGGGTGGACTGAAGATACAGGCGAATCAGCTCAAGAAATGCTGAGAGTGAGATGCCACAGGAATTTTGAAAATCTATACTGCCTCTTAAGTGCACAGATTCAGACACGAACCCGAGAAGGGTTTCCACTTGAGGCTATAATACAAATCTACTACATCAAGAGAGAACACTCCAACAGTTCCCGTACCGGCATGCGAATTATCTAACGTTGGGATGAGGTCCTCGGAATTCTTTAGTCGGAAATGTTAAGGAAGGTCCAAGGTTTCGAGATATTTTTGTAAGAACATCGCCAAGGGCTTCTGCCAGCACCCTGTTTTCGAAATAATGCTACGGAAAGGCACTCCAGGCTTTTGTGTCTTGGCAGAAAAGAAAATGAATAGGTACTGCTTAGCAGGAGCAAGAATGGCACTTTTTAGAGAATGGAGGTTGGAGGAGTCGCAGAGCGCCTTCACCTTAGACCTCAGAGAACCGGACGGCCTCCACTTGAGAGGAAGAAAGTTCTTTTTCAGCGCTTCGTCGGTCTTCTCCAGCATTTGTTCTTTGTTGAGGATGACGAACCTGCCCGTCTTGTCCGCTTGAAGAACTCTCACCGCTATCTTTTTTAGCTGATATCTTACGCATCTTCTCCGGCCTCCCACCCTTTTACCGCTTGAATCCGGCCGCCGCCGTTTCCGAGGAAATGCTTTATCACGCGTCAAAACCAGACAAGTGGGAAGGCGAAGGGGGGGGGGAGGTTGAGAGAGTGTTTGTTTATTGCAAACGATTTTCGGGTGATATTTGAGGCTTGTTCTTCTGAGTCGCTAAACTCGTCAAACACAAAGTTGCGGCCGAATTTGACGGAGCGCACCGATCGGCCTGTCACGACGATGACTTCGCGCTTTTTTCGTCGACGTCCAATTGGCGCGTTCCGCGAACTTTCGGCAATAACTTTGCGCTTCATGAGTTTAGGACCCCTGGTGCTTATATCAAGCTGCATATACAATTCTACACGTGTGAATTTCCTACCTTATTTAAACGTGTGAGGTGTATATCATTTGCGTTGGTCCTGCTTTGTATATACGTATATTTTATATTGACAATTTTACCTGGACTCTATTTTTTTCTTTAACGTGTTTTTGTTGCGTGAACTTTGTATGCGTGATTAATCACGTTTCGTATTGAGTTGTACATTTTTATTTCAGCAAAAAGTGTGTATAAGGCTTATAGTGTTACAACGAGACAGCTGGGTGTTTCGAGCTGCCTACACAGATAATGTAAGCAACAATCTCAGGACTTCTAAAAAGCACTTTCTAAAGTGATTTTACCGGCATTTAAGATTAAAAAAGCAGGTCACAAAAAAAGCGAAACAAAATTATTGCATTGTTGTCCACCTGAATTTAACACTAAAATGACTGCCGTGTGACGACCAAGTGCTGTAGATTGTTTTTGGGTAGCTGAGCACTATCTAACGCTACATTTCACCGTTACTAAAAAAAAAATAGAGCGGCACTTGTACTTTTTAAGACAGCAAGCCCATGTCTATTCGCGTATATACACAAAATTTGCGGGGTACGAACTGGGGAAATACATGCAATTTTGTCTTGTTATTGCGGGTAACTCACATTATGGACACTTTTTACGGGAATAAAGGTGCCCAATTAGCGAGACATCACTGTACTACCAAACAAATCGGTTACCACATTATCAAGACAACTAAAAATGTTGAGCTCAAACATGCCACTACCATTCTCTCTAGTTATTGTAATTCGCTCTATGTGCGAGGAGACCCTTACCCGTAAATAGTCTTCAATTTGAACTATGCCCGCTCTTATTGGATCCCAAATTATAACTTTTCGTATTTTGAATTTACAGTTTGTGTGGTAGCTCTTCTCGGAAGATGGCCTTGTTCTTTTAATTGAGAGTGTGGAAAAATGGGGTTGTCTTGTGAGCTGTGCTGTGTGCTTTGTGCAGCCTCGTCGAAAACCCCTATGTCTCAACCAGATCTGGCAAGAACACCAAGAGGAGCTGTTTCTTCAGCTGGAAGGTCAGAAGGTGGATTTCACTGGCAATGGGCAGTGTGACTCAACCGGATTCTCTGCCAAATAGATGACATTTTCTCTGCACGCTGCTCTACTCAACAAAATTCTACACTTCGAGCATGTGCAAGTCGGGGAGGTGAGCTACAGCTAATATGGAAGTCTGGCCTTGTTATAGAAATAAGTTTGTATCCTCTCCAAAAGCGCGCAGAAGTGAAGTCCAGCACCTCCATGGAGAAACATGCTTTCCTTAAATGTCTGGAGAAAGTGAAGGATCGCGGACTCAACGTTGTGTCCTTGGCAACGGACCGGCATGACAAGTCGCGAGACACCTGCTCACGGAGGAGCCCACCATACTACATTACTTCGAAGGGTGGCACCTCTCAAAAGGTACTGAAAATACAAGCGGGGATTTGGGGCTAATTCTTTATTAACAGCAGAAATCAGGACCCCTCAGATTATACGAACATCTTTATGTGTTTATGCGGTGTATGCAGTCAAAGCTATGGGCAGTGGCGTCACAAGGGAAAGGGGGGGGGGCGGACCGCCTCGGGTGCAGCGCTCAGGGGGGTGTCGCGGCGGCCCACGAGAGCGGGGGGGGGGGGTCCGGCGAGCCACGTGAGAGCGGAGGGGGGGGGAGAGGGGGAGTCGCGGCGGGCCACGCGAGAGCGGGGGGGGGGTGTCGCGGCGGGCTACCGCCCCGGGTGCCTCAGACCCTTGTGACGCCACTGGCTATGGGCGTTCGTGCAGCCCCGAATTCTGAGTGCTGATCCAAGCTGTAGCACACTCTCGGGTGTTGCTGAGCCGAGCTCTGGAAACACGTTGTGCATTTGCATTTTTATATGAATGGGGTATATATCTTCCCAAACATTCTCTACAATAAACATCGAACAGACAGCTGCTTTTCAATATTTATGAAGCCGCTAACATTTAGCCTAGAAAATAAAGAAAAAACGCAATATTACAAATGTAATATTCTTCCAATTCGACATTTATTACAGGCGTCAAGAAAAAGCTGGCTGCCCAGGCAAAGCGAGCTGGGTGCAGCGTGCTGGAGGTTTGGATTCAGTCTGCCAGCAGTCACCTCTTCTGGTGTGCTGCCCTGAGTGATAGCAACCAGGAGCTACTTCCCGACATGTTGAAGAGTGTGCAAAACCACGTTGCTAATAAGCACACAGACCATCCAGGTCTCTACACGCATTGTGCTCATGAGGACCTTGGAGAAATGCAGTGTCTAGTTCCTGGTGAGTGTGTTGAATAAACTTAAACTTGGATGTTTTTCTGGAAAATGCCTTCCATTCACCGCTCTCATTACTACTACCTATTTTACTGACTTTCCTCCAAGATCGATCACAACTGGTGCTATGCGTCATGTAAGCCATTTCAGTGCTACACAACCTCACATCTTGCACGTCACTGCACCCATGATGAAAGTCACATGGCACACTCTCAGCACTTATTTGACTATGATACCTCGTAGTGCCCACTGGCCTCCGCTTTATGGTGAACAGAAGTATAGGTATGCATTAACTTACATATCCAGCTACAGAAAAATTCAGGGCAGCAGTAATTGGTCCTTTTCTGAATCAATTGTGGGGTACATGTTAATACGATGTGTGGAGAGTTATATGTTGACATAGCTCTAACATGAGGATGTATAATTGAAAGAGGAGCAGCAGATAGGAGACTAGGTGCTACAGTTAAGTGTGCTATGCTGTACATGCATGCTTGTGCAAAAAAGTGTTGCTCAAGTCAACATGCGCACCTTATAGCTTCTGCTTCCCTTTGCACTTGTAGTAAAATAAAGTTTAATGCCTGCCGGTACAGTGGGTCTATATTTCTTAAGCGACATTCTTGCTACCACAGTGAATATCCGTCAGCATGTCATTGATTTTTAAAATGGCACTGATTATAGTGCCTACCTAAAAATTCCATTATAGTATTTCTATGTACCAACTATGCAGAAAATAAGATGATTATTTCAGAAAGAACCTGTCTGGAAAGCTTGCCCATTTCAACAATACGGGTACCCGTGCACGTGACATGTTTGCGGAAGTGACGATGGCGCCGCGTCTCCTCAAGGATATTCCGCAACTGGCCCCTTCAATGCATACTTTTAGCCTCAAAGTCTTCCACAGCGTCTTGATCGGGTTCGCCCTGAAGCCAGTGTGCTTCTTATCTGATGCCTTGCGTGCAAGGCAAGTCGTGAACAAACTAATTCATAAATATTCATATCTACAAGGATCCTGGGATTATTTTTCTCATTTTAGAAAAATGCCAACAGGGAGCAAGCTGTCTCGGCTGACGGATCCCTGCAATTAAAGATCAAACCTACGAAATCCAGGAAGAGACTGAAGGTCGTCCGTCCCAAGCAAGCTGAGCCTACATACAGTACGTAGTGTGTTGGGTACCCTGTTAATTTTTATATCTAAATATATTAATACGTTCAATTCTGCATATGAGTGTCAACAACATAATTAAAAGTCGAGTTCTCCTTGGCTCATTTAATTATTGACATGGACCTATCTATAGATGTATTCGAGGGCATTCCATCGAGGGGGGAACACAATAAGTAGTATAATACAATACTTTAAACTGCACCCACAAGCCGGGGATATTTTTTTATATTTTAGTCAGCAAAAAATCCCTCGATCTTTCTTTTAAGATTGTAGGCTTTTCATTCACTCATTCATTCATTCTTTATTTGGATTTTCACCGGCAATGCCGGGTAGGGAGGCAGGGGCAAAAGGCATTTCTGCCTGACGGGGCCCCCACCCCCTGTACAGTTCAGTGCAGCACGCAGAGTACATTTGCCACGCTAAGAAATACGCCAGCAACACATTCTATCACTAAAACGCCAAGCAACATAAAAATAGCAATACAGTTAAAATACAATTGTGATAAAACTGGAAACAGAAACAACAGCAGCACTTTTGGGCCCTCAGTGGCTTCTAAAAAGTTACAGTTTAAACAGCAAGAAGAGACATAAAAATATGGACATAAAAAAACACACCGCAGAGTCATGAAGATAATATACATGTCGGCAGGTTTCAACTTTGGTGATTATGAGTAAGTGATATTGTGTGTTATAAGAATGCTCTTTGCAGCTTGTTTATATTTTAGATAAGTAACAGAAAAATCGAGATGATTGTCAACCTGATTCAGCAAATTTGGTGCCTGATAACTCATTTTTTGTTTTCCGTAGTTTGTGCGCATGCTCGGCTTTCTTCTTTTGTCATGTCGAAATGTAAATCGATTATTTGAATGGTCTTGATTTGTTTCATAGAGTCTTTCCTTATATATCGCTTGCAATAGTTTAAAGTAATATATTTGGTTTGCCTTAAGGATTGCGTGTTTGGTGAAATTGTATGAGCTATTAAATTCGATTTTATTTCCTTTGTAGTTTTCGAGCAGGCGTAGTGCTCTTTTTTGTATAACAATTATTTTGTCGTAATTGGAAACACCTGTTGTGCCCCATACCAAAATTCCGTAGCATATTTTAGAATAGAGCAAAGTATAATACAACATTTTCATTAACCAGGTAGGAACAAGCGTTGCTATTTTTTGCATGCAACCAACCGACCTGCTTAGTTCTGACTTCATTTTCGTCACATGGGTTGTCCATTTTAACTCTTCATTGAACCAAACACCCAAAAAATTTTGATCCTGCTTCAACATGACTTCAGTACCATACTCAATAGAGCAAGAGTTCTCAAACGTTTCGACCTGGAGGAATGCCTGCTTCTCTAGACAGATAACCAAAGAACCCTTCAAGGCTCCTTGAGTATCTTTGAAGCAATAAAGCAGAGCAGAAGAGTAGCAACCTTGTAAACAATAATGCACAAACTAGGGTCAGGAGCAGCCGAGGAACTTTGGGAGCTTAGTAAACTCCTGAGGACGTCCTGGGGATCCCTTGGGTTCCTAGCATCCCAGTCTGAGAACCAATGCCATCCCAGGCAGCACACAGTATTGTCGCGATATTCGCCTCGGGTCGGGAAAGTCGTGCTAATACTGCCGATATTTCAGTTGTATCGGAAAAGTCGTGCCGTTACCAATTTGATACTGCCAATGTCGACGGAATATCACGTATATCGCGCAGACGGAATCCTGATCTATATGGTACACGAACCCCGTTTTTTTCTGGCTATCGTTTCTGAATCGGCAATAACTGCGCAGTATTGGGCATTTTCGGCCGATTCGAAAATGATATTGAAAGAATGCCGGTACCTTTTCGACACTGCCGATGTTCACGGAATATCTGTTATATTACGCCGACGCAATCCTGATATTCATGTTATACGAACCGTTTTTCCCTGAATGGCGCTTTGGAATCGGCAATAACTGTGCAGTATTAGGTATTTTCGGCCGATTCGAAAACGATATTGAAAGAAAATGGCCTCCATTTTCGGCCATAATTTAGGAGATCTCTTTTATTTCAGCGATCAGTTATAGATTTACAACAACAGAAATTTACATACACCGGAAATATGCGAGAGTGGTAAATCACGCACCAATTTGTCTAAACGAAAATTGCTATATTTGATTTCAGACAAGTTAGAACAGGCAATTTAGTTAGTGATGAAAATATGACTGTGACATGTTCGCGTCTTCCTCCCTTCAACTGACGCGCCCCCATGCGGACACGAGAAGAAGGGAGGAACGCGACGTTTTTTCCCTTCTCGAAGCAGACGGGAGAAAGTTTCCGCCTTCCCGCCTCATCTTCTTTCGGTTTCGTTTTTCGAGCACGTCGTGCGCATTGCTGCCGGGTGCCTGGTGTCTTCTGTGCTGAGTTCGGTTCTGTTTTCCGAAGCCGAGTGCTAACCGGGAATCAACGAGATTTTGTATTTCTGCGTGTCACCATTATAGCAGCAACATCGCGATGACAGTGTTGTGCGTTGTGAACAGAAGACTGGAATTATCGTCGAAGTGACCGTGTGTTAGCATATTAGTGGTGTAACAACAAGATGAGATGACGTAAACTGTAGTGAATGGATGCCCGAAAATTTACGTCCAGTTTACACCGCTGATGGGGCCGTGATCGGAGGGGGCGGGATGTCGCAGGTTGATATTCCATTTAGCATTAAAGAGTTTAAGACGGCTTGAGTGATTACGGTGCAATCGATCGACGTGCGGATAGTCATGTTGGAACGCTGCAGTGGTCTGGCCAATGTGACGGTCGTCGGCGATGTCCTGTTGTCTCCTCTCCGAGAGCGATTGCGCTCTGGGGATAGGACTGACCAGTAAGGAAATATGAAAGAAAGTACAGATATTTACAGTTTGGAATCTTAGCATTAAGGAAGGACGGTAGGTTAAATCGACAAAAAACGATCCTTTATTTTGCTGTTTAAATAAACTACGAGTCCGGAGAAACTGCCCACCAAGTCGCATGCTGGGATGAACTCTACACATCTTTGAGCTCACTAGGACGTAGCTCCGTACACTTAACACCTGCCGCAAGTAGCGGCTTTGATTGCATTCAAGTTGATCAAAAAACGATTTCTCTGCCCGTGAAGCTTCGCTTCCACTTGAGTGAATACCCCCTCTACAAAAATTAATTCCAGCGACAGTTGGAGCCGCACGCGAACAGCACAAAAAAAAATACTGCAATAGATATAATGGCTACGACGTGCCGTACCGCAGAGAAAACATGCCTTGGAATTGCAGTGGAGCTGCTTGATTTGGTGGCTTTCAAATAATTACGTCATGAGCGCTTACTTTTTACTAAGAGATTCATCCCCTGAGCCGTTTAAAATACACTCAAAGGCATGACATTACTGAGAAAAAATCAACAAACTGGAAATATTACTTATTGCTTAAGTGGTCACTGAGAAAATCCGTCCCTTCAAAACAACCAGCATAAAAGGCGGAAACGCAGAGCTCAGGAGTAGTGATCGGGTAAATGTGCTGTTGTAGTGATGTTCGTATGTGCCGTGTATGTGAATGCGCTCAATGTATATGTTCAGCTGATGCTTGAAGTATCCGTAGTGTATCTACATGTGTGTACAATGAAGGTGGTGCCCTAAGCTGCAAGGTTGCTGAAGCGCCATTGTAGCATGAGCAAATAAAAATATTTTTTGCCACACATGTGGGCGGTATCTAGCGCCGACGCTCCAAGTACTCTATAGATATACGTGCAATATCCGGCGGGTGCTCAGACGACACTGTCAGTACTGGATTGACACAGCGATGTCCGGCGTATGCTCAGCCGACGCTGCTAGTACGCCATAGATATACGCGATGTCCGGCGGGTACTCAGCCGACGCTGGCAGTACTCCAGTGATATTGTGCTGGTACTGCCCCACTTTTGAAACGATATTGTCTAGACATCGTGTGGACGGGAAAAACCGCATATTCGGAGTATTCGCCAAAAATATTGTGTTGATACTCCCCGAATATTCTTGTGCCGCTTGGGATACAATATCTAAAATACTTACTACTTGCATCTGCAGGTTTAATAATGACGGCTAGCCGATACCTCTCCAGAGTGCATGGGCCCACATAAACTGCTTCACTACACCCTCCTTGTCCACACAAACTGCATTTTTTAGCCAGTGTTACATGTTTTGTGCAAAGAGAATGCAGGCACTCAAACCACTGTATGTGCATCATTTCTATTTCGGACTATGTTGACCTGCTGCTCATAGAAACTGAAAAGTGCTGCAAACTGTGGCCGTCTTTTAAGATTGCCTTTACAGCGAACACATCTGCCGCCACAACTCCCATGAGTCACTCATTTCCCGGACCTTCAAAAGCCGAACTGGTGGCGACAAGGAGGTCAAGGTTGGCTACTGGCTCAAAGAAGACTTCTCTCTAGATCAGTTGGGCACTCTCCCTACCATTAGTCAGCGGCATGAGATTTGGGGGGGGGGGAGTGTATAATGTTCCCTATTTCTACACCACTGCCATTAGTTTATCAATGATAACAAGAACACTTTCAGGACAATTTATTGTGATTGACAAGTTTCCTTTCAGCCATAAACATGGTAGAAGCTAGAAAAACCTTACATTACAAAACCTACTTTACAAATTCAAAACATTGCATTAATTCTTATTCCATTCCTCTTCACATATTTAGAAAGAAGTATGTCAATTAGTAGACTGCATTAAAATTAAATATTTTTGTTCATATTCTGGATTGAATTTTTTCTACTCAATTAAATATGTTGCAATACAAGAAACTTTGTCAAAATTGCTAGCTAAATATATGCTTTCTGAGTAATGCTTGTCAAAATATTAGGCCGTGGAGAAAATTAGCCACCTCTTTTAAGTCCTTATTTCAAATGCTTTTTCTTCAGGTTACGGCCATTGAAAAGCACGCCCAAGTATGCACCTGATCTCGACACCCTAATCTCCTTCCGCACAACGAACTCCCTCATCTATGGTCAATGTCCCAATGACAAGAAAGCGTATTCTTTATAGAGGGGCACGTAAACGCAGCATCTAAAGCCAGCACTCGCAGACGCTAGCCAAAGTCAGACGCACTGTTGTGGACGTCGACGCTGAGAGTGCGTACATGGGCTCTTTCTTCGTGCTTTACGTGCGGGCCATGAACAAAAAGAGTTCGAAATAGCGACTTAATGCAAATTCCTGATTTTCTTCAGCGCCTAATATTTTGACGAGCCTCACACGAAACGCATGTTTTTCTGGCCATCCGATGGCTGGTTGTTTTTTCTTCTGGAACATGGAACTAAAGTATCAAGTTGCCAAATAACACATTGACTATAATCTTTCATCCTGCATCAGGCTTTAATTAAACCGATGCACATTCTCAAACTGCACGGTCTGACTATACTATAATTCCCCCTCCGCAGCTTCTGAACAGCATAATAATTGGATAATCATTTTATAAATTGAAAGCATATTGAAAGCCAGTATAGCCTTCTGATGGAAATCTCTTCCTTATTCTATCTACAGCCCAAGGAGGGAGGACCCTCCTGCAATTCCTTCTGAGGCGTCCCCAATACCAGTGCGCAAGCTGGCCGTAGCTGGTGTGGCGGTACTTCCTTTTGGTAAGGGGAAAAGGAGATGTCGCCTTATATCCTTTCAATTTAATGTAAAGGCCGACATACACTTTCATATTCTCAGAAGTGGAGGCAGACCCTCCATTTGGCTCATTTCGGGCCAGTCTTCTGGTCATCATCACACAGGGCTTGTACAGAATGTACTTACAGTGCTCACTAAATTTATATAGAACACAGAAACTGTGTCTTTCTCGTGGCAGAGCTATTGTGGTGGCAGCCGAGCAAAGGTTTCGTGATGTGGCACTCAACAGGTCATCTGGAACAGCTACGTGAATAAGCCATGGTTCAATTTCCTCCAGAATAGTGTTACCGTAAGAAAATACACAATTTGTGTGTTCTGTATACGTTTGATAAGCGCTGTGTGTGGCAGTTTAAAAGCATGCCTTCCTAAAGCCACATACTGTGCCGCTGCATCCCTATGCTGCACAATTTCCTGATATAGGATCTAGAGAAAAATATTTCATTGATGTTTATCACCGAATACTTTGTTTACCTGGTTTCTGCAAGCCCAGAAATGTATCTTCTTCAGTCACTTTCACTGTGGTATTTATGTTCAGCTAACTGTTGTATGTGTCTTACTAGTCAAAATAGGAAATGTATAATGGTGTAAATATTAAGCAAAGCTCGTAGTGCTTTTTGGAGCGCAGCTCTTAGGCGCCCATTTCCGGCTTGAGCGGCGTCGGCGTAACCGTAAGGTCACGTGACCTGGGGCCGTGACCCAGGCCATGTGACCCCACGAAGTCACGTGACCCCCTCACGTTGCCCCCCAGTGTCACGTTGACCCCCGAGGTCGTGTGACCCCCCTTGCGATATCACGTGACCCCCCCCCCCCCCCCCAAGGCCCTGCACTTTCGATTTCAACACGCGCGAAACGGTTTGAAAGGTTACAATGACGACCGCAAACAAAAACAAAAAAGACAAAAACGGTCGTTTGCCTTCGCCCTTACTGATGATTGGTCGGAAGAGCCCAGACTGCTTCGGTTTCGGTAGCGAAGATTATACTATACACAACGCCAGCGCTCAAAACCGCAGCGGTGAATATAAGTATTACAGACTGGTGGGAGTCGGTTGGGAAGACCAACGAATCTGCTCTTTGGATGGACGTAGGATAGAGAAGCCAGCGACGCTGCGCCACATATCGGCCCAACCGGGAACTCCGTTAGCTGCATTTGGCTGACTGTAGATTCACGTCATTTTTATCCGTTTGGTGTGTTATGCAAGCATACTGCATTGCGATTCTCTCTCAATACGGACCCCTCTTTGTCTCCGCATGCCTGCAAGACGACGACACATGTGTGACTAACCTTGAGCCCTGAGGTTTTCTTTCCGCGTTATTTATCTTACTTTGCAGTAAACACAGCATGAATAAATACATACAGCTTTAGGCGGCCTTCCGTCTAGAAAGTATACGGTAAAATAAAATTGCGATTCCTTTTTCCTATACCAAATTTATTAAAAAAAAAACAGAAAGCGCAATTTAGCGGCTTTTATCTCAATGTTCATGTCGAATAGAGCAAAGTTCAGTGGAAATCACGCAGTCCAAATATTTGTCTAAGTACTTCAAGTAATTAAAGCCGTAAACATTGATTCACTGCAGGTTCTAGGTGGGAAGGTAGTTCCTCAAAAATATCGCCTGTTCGCTCCTGCGGAGAGGTATTCTGTCGAAGTGGCTAACTTCATCTCTAATCTCAACAAGCGGGGCGAGTCATGCGAAGTTCCCGGACAGACATTTAGTACACCTATTTGAGCACATACTCCAATTGTTGTGTGCCGCATACGTCGGATCCTGCAGGTTTCTGGCGGAGACGCACCTTTTAAAAACAATCGTAGGTTTCCTCCTGGGAACATGTTTCTTTCAAAGTAGCCACATTGAACGCCTCTTGTCTCAACAACCAGGGCGAATCTTGCAAAGTTCCAGAGGAATCGTATAGCACAACTTTTTAATAGATGTCTAAATAATTTTGAGCCTTATAGGTTGCAAGCTGCAGGTTCCTGGTGGAGGCGAAATTTCCCAAAATACTCGAGCGTTCGCTTATTCGGAAAGTGATTCTTTCGAAGTAGCCACATTCATCGCTTCTTATCTTAACAAACAGAGCGTATCTCGAAAAGTTCCCAGGGAATCATTTTACATCATGGGGTGCCAGGGGTAGCTATTCAATGAAATATGAAACGTCTAGGATGTTTTCTGCGGGTTCCCTGCGAAGGCGCAGTTTCCCAAACGAGCTGGGTCGGATAATCCCCAGGCAAGGTCTATTCAAAGAGGCCAACTTCAGCGCCTGCTCTTTCGGCATCCAGGTCGTATCGAACTCCGTAGTCTACTTGATCGTATGCACGTATTCAACGAAATAACAAACATCAATGCTGTTTTATGCGGGTTCCCTGAGAAAAATGAAGATGCCCATAAATCGTGCTGTCGGATTGCCCCAGGAGAAATTTAGCCAGAGAGTCCAACTTTTAGCGCCTTCTCTTTCGGTATCCAAGGTGTATCTCGTTAAGTTCCCGGGGAGGCCCGTAGTCCACCTCATGGGGTAGGTATTCAACGAAATATAAGATGTCTAGGTTTTCTGCGGGTTCCCGGCGTAGGCGCAGTTTCCCAAAAAGCGAGCGGTCGGATTGTCCCGTGCGATACTTAGCCAAAGTGACCAAATTCAGCGCCTTCTATCTCGGCATCCAGGTCGTACGTCGTAAAGTTCTTTGGGAATCCAGTAGTCCACCTCATGAGGTATGTTTTCAATAAGATATTAAATGTCTGAGTTGTTTTCTGCGGGTTCCCTGCGAAAGCGCAGTTGCCCCAAAGAACACACCGTTTAGACCATTCTGAAGAAATACTCTCGCAGCAGCCTAACTCAGCACGGGATATGTTGACGAAAAGGCGGAATCCTGCGAAGTTTCTAGAGAATCATGCAATACAATTATTGAAGTACGTATTCAATTGAGGTTAAGCGGTGTACGTTATTTTCTGCAGGTTCCCTGGAAAGCCCCCTTTCAGCCATAAAGACGCCCCGGTGAGACCACTGTAAGGAAAACCCGTCGAAGCGGTTTATTTTAGGGCCGTTTATATCAGCAACCAGGTCAGATTTCTTTATTTCAGAGCGCACCTCTTAGGCACCCACTTCCTGCTTGAGCGGCGTTGTCGTCGGCATAACCGCGCGCGTTGCATTATGGGAGGTTTCCCCACTAAAGTTGCCGGGGAAATTGTCTCGCTAAATTTAGTGGGGAAATGGTACCGCTAAATTTAGCGGAAAAATTTCCCATTAGACTTAGTGGGGAAAATTTCCCGCTAAATTTAGCGGGGAAATTTTCGCGCTAAATATAGTGGTAAAATTTTCCTGCTAAGTCTAGAGGGTTAAGTTTCCCTCCTAAATTTAGAGGGGAATTGACGTCACGTGACCTCCACACCAATTCAGTTTCCCCGCTAAATTTAGCAGGGAAAATGACGTCACAACATGGTGTCACGTCACCCACGGACAAATTGAGTGGCAGGAGGAGAGGAGGAAGGTAGGAGGAGGGAGGGTACGAGAAGGAGGGAGGGGCATTCCCTCCCCTCCGTACCCTCCCGTCCTCCCCTCGAAAGCTGCGCTCTTGCTTCGCATTACTCTGATTTGTAAACGTCTAATTTTTTTAAGAAATCATTTAATAAAATTTCCAAAGTGCATAGTTATTAAGGTGGAAACGATTCAGGCTGTTTTCCGAACGTTCCATCGAAGGCACACTTTGCCAAAACAGGCGCTGTTCATTATTATGGATATAATTTTGTTAAATCAGAAAGCTTCAGCACTTCTAATCTTTATAACCGAGTCGCATCTCACATATTTACCAGGAAGTCTTGAAATACAGGGAAATAGGTGCATATTAATTCACGAGAGCGCTAATCCTTCTTTCGACCTTCGACAAACCGAGTAACACTTCTGTGGCCGAACGAAAGATTGCGAACTTTTTGAGGAGGTTTTAGGTTTCTTGTATCTTGTGCGTCGGGAAATCCCGTGCCTGAGAAACATTCTAGAACTGAAGCACATGCAAATATTGTTATAGCAAAAAAAGTTGCTTCCGTAAATGCAAACGCGATAATGTAAAGTGGTCTTTCCTGCAACCTAATGAATGCTGCAGGGAAGATACATATGCAGGGCGCATAATCAGGAGATGTCATTAATTACCTCGCTGGGAACCTCAGAGTGTTAAGTTATACGTTATCTGTTTAATACTTTCATTAGCAGACAATTTCTACTACATAAGCCTCAGGGAACTTTTAGAAAATCAAAATTTATCAATGTTAAACTTACAATAATTCGCAAAGAGAGAGAATATCTTTAATAAAACAGAGAGTTTAGTCTCAGTTTTGCGCTCTAACAGGCTTCTCTGTGGAAGGGAAGAGGAGAGGGGACACAAAGACGATCAACAAAGGGTCAACGATGATGAGATGAAATATTAAAAGATGTAAATGCTGTCTAGTTTCAGAATGAGAAATAACAGAAAGGTGAGAAAAATAATCATAGCACTGTCAGCAAGTCAATGTCCTCGAGGAATTGAAAGAGACCTTTTAATTCGCGAAAAAAACTGAGATTTCCATAGGGTTCAATGGGAGAAATTACGTTTTTACGAACATAAAAAAGCAATTCAATGGGACTAACAATTCTCCTGGCCATATTATTTCCATGGATCGTAATAGCTTCGAGGGAACTTTGCATTATTCAATTGGGATCAGGTTGATTTTAATGATATTTGGACGATTTCCCGCATGTGCCGAAAATGGCGGAAGTGGTTCGTGTCCCGAAATGCTGGGGATGACGGGCGAAGCAACGGGATTTATACCCCAGTCAGACGGGCACCTTAAAAGGACCTTTACGCCAACGGACCTTTAGTGTAAATGTAATTTAAGCACTGCCACACGGCTAGTGAAACGGCATTTCGTGTAAAGGTCCTTTTTCGTGAACCTGGGTTCCCGCAACACCTTTACGGCTGCTACGTACTCTCGTCAGCAGCGGTCTACATTAGAGAAGAGAATTC
Source organism: Ixodes ricinus (assembly GCA_037355805.1). NCBI lineage: Eukaryota > Metazoa > Arthropoda > Arachnida > Ixodida > Ixodidae > Ixodes > Ixodes ricinus. Next base: position 111,444 of record JAZHYW010000241.1, read on the forward strand.
ACATAAAAGATCGTACTGATATCTAAAATCAATGGTTTTGTATGTTTATTATTTAAAAACTGCGTGTTTCACGTATATTCTGTACAGACCTCGCTCTACTAATAGTTTTCTGTACTCCCGGCCCCAGCTATCTAGTAGGCCTCGTCGTCCCGCTGCTCGCCTGCTCGCATCGTCCGCTTCGGCACTCCGGTTTTCCTCCTCTCGATTTACCTTACAACCATACTTATCTAGCTTTTATTTCTGTACTTTATATTTTATCATCCTTAATTTTGTATTGCTAACTGTATTGTGTATATTTATTATTTGTATCTCACGCTCGCGTCGTGCAATATGTCGAATGACCGAGGAGCGTCCACGAGTAGGAAGGGGTCGCCGCGCTTCCATTGGAGCGTTGAGGCGACCTGGGCGTTGATAGGACTTTGGGATGATCGGCTGGAGGACCTCAGACGCGTGCGATAAAACTTAAGCGCAAGCACAACGCCGAACCGAACAGGGAAAAAGCGTAGCAAAAGCACGGAAAGGAGCGGGAGCACTGAGCAACGTTAGGACTGAGTGAATGGGAGACGCACAGGGTGCCGCTAATCGCCAAAACACCACTGTGCTTGAGCGTAAAGTGCACTTCGTTGTAATCACTAGACTGAACTCGTCATTTTGTCTTTTTTAATGTTTTCTTTGCTTAAGAAAAATTTAAAAGAATATTTATATCGCCAAACTATTCTTTCTCTGGCGTGAACGTAATGTATGCGTTTGAACGAGTTGTGCGACTTTAATCGCTGTAAACACCGTCTTAATGACATTTACTTGAGCTGTCTGGCACGGCAGAACGAAAATCCTAAAGGCCTTTGGCGTAAAGGTCCTTTTAGGTGAACCGTCTGACTGAGGCATTAACCACGTCTCCGTTTTGCCTCTTACGTCAAAGCACGTTGTAGCGTGTTCTGATAATGATGTCGCCAAGGCACGATTCGCTACTGTCGCTAGAACACGATGCACTACCGCTAGTACAGTACTGGGTGGGGCGGTTTGTTTGCGGCTCAACGTTCCATTGGCATGACCATATTATAGCCGGGGTCACACTGCTCGTTCATGCATACAAAATACAGTCTGCGCTTCTTTCTTGCATGTCGGCCTCGTCACATTTCGTCAGATACAAAAATTGTATACAGGCATGTTTCAAGTATGCATACATGTGAAGCATTTCGAACATGCTTAATATGAAAAGTGTCCGCATATGCTCCTGATCACATGCCTGCAGTGATCACCATACCTTTTGTACGACGTACGAGCAGCGAGACTGGGGCTTCAGGCTTTCCGGTTAAATAAACAAATTCTCAGCTTTTTGCCGCAGTGTAAAGAAAGTGACAGCAATGGCTGTTATTGCGCATGCAACACCCACTTTCACGCGTCCCCATCCTTTGTTTACTCCCTCACGCTCTACACAGCCTTGTGGTCACCGAAGTACGTAGGAAAGAGAGCACACAGCACACGTGAGTCAACGTCTCTGCCCAAGACAAAACAAAAACAGATAGAATACCGCGTGTTGACGTGTTTCCTTTTTGACGTAGATCAAGGTCATTCATTGGCACGGAACAAAAAGGGTTCTAGGGTAATCGAACTGTCTCTTTATTCGATAACTGGCGAGAAAATCCGGCCCTGATGCTGTTTATTACAGGCAGCTCAGGGTATCCAGTTGTCTTTAACGCAGTCCTGCAGCAAAAAATAGAACATAAAAAAGAGAGAGAAGAGAAATATGCTCGGCATCAGGCACATCACATATGTGCAGATAGGGGAAATTTTGGTGATCAATGTCAAAACGATTGAAGCCACTTTTTTTTTTTTAGAACACGCCCTTTTTGCGATTGTGAACAAGTACAAGGAAGCATAGTAGACTGACTGAAAAACTTAACATTTGATTTTGAATGAGGTATTAGTCCACCATTAGCGTTAGTGCACCATTGGATTAAGTTATACGTTATCTCTTAAACACTTTCGTTAGCAGACACTTTCTACTTCACATACCTCGCTCATTCTACCGAACGTAGAACACCTATTCGAATAATCAACGGGTGTCATTTATGTGAGACATTAAATTTGCTCTCGTATTTGACAAAAATTTGAAGAAGATCGTAAATCGCAGTCGTTTAAAAACACTCGAAAAATAAAAATAAATATTTAAATTCTGCGCCTCTTTGTGAAAACAAATCACAGTTTGAAGCTGTAACGAAGAAATTGAGAGAATGATTATTCTAAAAAGTATATTCACAGTGCTCAAAGTTTGAGTGGTGTTACCTTTCAATAAATTCGCTTTCAATTTTCTACGCGAGAAGGCTATTTCGTGCTAATCTCCGAGAAAATAAAGAAGCCCCTTAATTTACTTAACGTTTTGTGCCAGCTTTCGCAGAGTGAATGCCTGCTAGTTTTATTGTCACGCGCTAGCGAACAGCTTTTCACTCGCGGTATTAAAACTAATGTACAACTATAGTCAGCGACAAGTTAAGTGTTCAGGGAAGCTAGCTCCTCCCACCTCTTTCGCCTTTAGCAGAGTGAACACTGGAGAGGAGGCGACCTCCTCTCCGACGTTTGCTCTGCTAAAGGGAGAGAGGTGGTTTCCCATAACTCTTAACTTGTCACTGATTATACACAGTCTGAAGGGACTGACAAACAGACGCAACAAAAGTTTCACTCTTTTCGATGATAGATAGATGTCCACTTACGATTGCAGCCATTAAGCCGGCGACATGCTTAGGATCGACAAAAGCCTGCGTGAATTGTCACGAGTATTGAAACAGGCTAAATACCCATTTAAACTCGCGTAAACTTTACGAGGAAATCGAAGTCATGCTTACCGTTGCTTCAGGGCTTGCGATACATCTCATGGACTGAAAATGGATCAATAAATTAACAAACAAACAAACACACAATGAATCAAACAAACATGCAACAGAAAGAAAGCCATTAATTAAGTTCCGCTGTTGTTCTTAAAATTATATTTACAAACATATAACGAAATATAGCAATTATTCTTCTTATGCAAAGGAATAAGAGATATCCGCCCCAAAATGAAGCGATAATAGGTGTGACAACATTCGTAACTTGCCATCACCGCTTTGTTCTAGAGCGTCCTTACTGTTGTCCTTGTAGTATATAATCACCGCATAGCCTACACAACTGCTCGTAATAATGGTTCGCAAGTAAAGGCAGCTCATCACAATGGTAGTCATTCCTACCTGGCTTTGTCCAGAAAAACATACTCTGTAGAGCGAAATACTGGCTGCTGATGGAACGCGCTCAGGCGCAAGGTCACCGCAATGACGGCTTAGGGATGATCGGAGTTACTAATGCGCGTGAAAGACGTCGAACAGGCATATGCTCCCTCCGCTGCCATGTTGCTGTCATGTTGCTCTCATGTTGCTGTCACGCTGCTCTCACGTTGCTGTAACGTTGCTCTAACGTTCCTCTCACGCAAGGGAAAGACGGTGCAGCTCGCTACAGCCCTACTCTTGATTAGCTCACTTCGGATTTGCCCAACCCCCACCTAGATTTATTCGGGCCAATGTTCTCATTATTTTCATCCTATGGGCAGAGTAACATGGCGGGACATCTCTCATTGTATTCTTAGGGTGAATGAAATCCGGTTTTCCATTTTGTTGTTTTTCTTTTTGGAAAGTCCTAAATGTCGGTCACACGATTGTGAATTGAGATAATATACATGACTTACATTGACTTGCATTGTGGGGTACTTGCAGTTCAGCACCCGCTACCTTTGGCACCATACATGACACACCGCCGCATTTTTTTCCTTTAGAGGAATTACTTCCAGCATGTTGCGATGACGTCACGGGCAGGCCGCGAGTAGCGTTGAACTATCACTAAAAAGCTAAAACGTTCTTGATACTCGAAGATAATTGTTGCCACGTTATCTGAAGCTTTATCTGAGATCGTCGGGAACACTTTCCCGTCGTGCAGGGGCCCTAATCTAAACGGCGGGACCAAGCGGGACCAATGGACCGGGACATCGGCGCCTCCTGCAATTGGTCAGCGCCGCGCCGCTTACCAATCACAGCTGGCGGCGATGTCCGGGTCCCTTGCCCCCACCTGTTCGCGGCGTGTACATTAGAAGCCCTTAAAATGCTAAAAAAAAAAAAAAAAGAAACAGTCCGTGGCAGAGCAAGAAGGTATCGCTTGAGCTTCCTGACCCCGCATCTAAAGCTCAGAAAGCCTCATTTTCAAATAGTAACGATCGCCGTCCGCTCTTTTACCATGCACCAACATAGCGGTGCCTACAAGACAGTCAGGGGCAGACTTGGACGTAGTTCAACTACTCTACTCAAACTACTGCAGTTTAACTACTTTTCCGAGTAACTTGGTAACTTTCAATTACAACTTGATTTGGGTAATTAGTAGTTTAATTTAACTAGGGACTAATTTTGCTCATCAGGAAAGTTTGACCGCAGAAATGAATAAGACGCCGGCAGATGAAGTGGCATTCCCGAACAAGGGGCTGCCTCACATTCCGTTCCCACGCACTTACACTCGGCAGTCGTAGAAACTGCATCACAGGCGTCCTTGGGCCAAGGTGGCGACGAGCAGCTAAAGAATAAATCCGGCGCGCACGAACGCAGGAAGACATGCTTACAAGCCTAGGTCGGGTATTGACCTAATCCGGTAATGCAGGCAGGCGCTGCGCTAACGGCTGCAACCGTGAAATACGGGGACACTTCAAGGGTTGTTGTTGTTTTCATGTTGTCTGCCTTTAGTGAGTTCTGCCTCAAGCGGTTTGGGGTTCCACGATAGCTGCCACTGGAATGACCTCGCAGCTGGGCGCGTGTTCCCATGGTCGCCTCGTCGTCAGCGCATACGCCTTTGCAAAGCCGGACGTCCCCGCGCACAAACTCTGGCACGGATAATCCGTTCATGGGAGCACGTTCCCGCTTCCAGCTGCAACGCTACGAGCGACGATGCTTGTTCACGTGATCCTTCGCGTCCTTCCGACCTTCTATGCCAGGGTGACCTCCTCTTTGTTAAAAAACGATTTACTTGTCGGGCGCGTCAGAATACCGTAGTCGCCGGCGAGGATTGTGAGTTACTCATGGTAGAGCGCCTTCACGTGCGCTTCGTATAGAGTGATGCCAACTGCCTGTTTCCCCTCCACACCTCTTCCACCGCCATTTTGTTCCTCTCATTGTTTCCCTGCGCGCCGGAAAGTGGCCACTGTGTCGATCGGTTCTCCCATCCGAGGGGGAAAATGCTAATCCTCCCTCCGTGGGTTCCACAACGCTGCTCCGAACTTGTGAGATAAGGTGCGTGCTTCCGGGAGGGTTATAAGCCCCACGGATTATCGCCGAGAACCAAAATGGCTGCTGGTTTGTCGGCGTGCAGTATTACAAAGGGTGGCATCACCCTAGCAAAGCGCACATGAAGGCTCCCTAACTCATGGGAAATCCTTTTGTTGGACCCGGCGTCAGCGACGAGTATACTTTGGTTCATCTTCTGTTAAACCAAAACAATTTTTTTTTCAATAGCGTAGCACTAGCACTGCAACGAGACGCGCAGTCCTCCGTCGTGACGCGAGACTTGAACTCTTGACGGTAGGTGCACTCGCTCAGCGTACTCTCAGAACGTCGTCGGAATAAAGAGGGGCCAGTCATAACAATCTCAACTTGCCAAAGAAAAAAGAAAAACAGGAGGAGAGTTCGTTATAAAGGACCGTCTACCCGAGGCAAACCTCACATGTTGCGTCATGGACACCTATGATGCCGACACTCTCAAATTCAACGCTGCCATTCCATCCAGCGCGTCGGTGGAACGTCTGTTTAGCTTGGCTGGGGGGGGGGGGGACGTCTTTAGAAGGAAAAGGGAAAACTTTCCTATCAAGAACTTTGAAAGTCAATTGCTTCTGCGAGCGAATAAATTATTTTGGTGAAAACGCAAGCCATAAAATGACTGCATTTGTTTTAGGCTTGCAGGGTTTTTCATGGATCAAAACTGCTGTTCATTTTGCTCCTACAAAAATATAAAAAGTAACTTCGAAAGTAACTTCAAAGTAACTCGCTACTTTTTACAGTAGTTAGTAGTTTACTCAATTAATATTAAAAATGCGTCATTTCCACTCTACTCGAATTACTTTTGGTGTGGATACCCAGTAACTTAAATACCTTTTTTTGAATAATTTGTACATGTCTGGTCAGGGGATGTGGGCGCTTGTATTACATGTGTAGCTTATGCTAGTGGCTCTAGGTTGAACAAGTTTTTGGAAGTATTATGCAGACTAATTTTCCCAATGCCTAAACCTGTAAAAGAGAAATGCTGCAGTCTTGCCTCTCCATAACGTCCTCTTTGCCGCGCACTCAATGCTGTAGTCCGGAAAATGATGCTCCAACATTGTTTTCACGCAGGGAACAACCTGGGAGGAGAATAGAGTGGGTTTCAACTTTCAAACAGCCATGGGGTTTTGTTAACGGCGGTCCTCTATACTCAAGCTGCAAGTACCTTCAAAGAACTAAAACTGCCGCAGACCATGCGCGTACTGTTCAAAATGGTGGAGGACACGGATTTTTGTAATGCTCTTTTGCCACGCTAAGCGTTTCTTTCTCGATGTCACGATGGACTTCTTTTGCTATATCACGCGCTCCTGAAGCATTTTAGACGATAAAAACATGTCCAGTATTAGTGTTGTTAGTGGGCTTTCTACGTTTGAGTGCAGCAGAAGCTACTAGAGCGCAGAGCCGTTTATTGAGAGAGTTTGGCCATACATTGGTTTGAATAGGCGAGCATCTCGGTGCCAACCACAGGCCGCGAAACAGCCCCTAGCGGTGGTTGTGTGCTCTAAATTTGTGACACGACTATACTTCGTTTCACCTTATGTGCGAGCGAAGGCAAAACTGGAAGCGCGAGCACGGAAGCTCCTTCCGTTCAGGCTTTGCTCGAGCGCGCGAGCTGGGGAGAAATGCAAAAAGCGCTGGTCTCGCGCTTCTAGCTTTGGCTTCGCTCGCAGATAAAGTGAAACGAAGTATAATTTGAGCAGTGCCGAGCGGGACTCCGCGTCTCAAGACGCTCGCGCACCCCACCCTTTGCACTGCTTTCTTTCAGCCAGTCTCAGGACGCTGTTCTAGCAGTGCAGACAAAGGCGTGGGCACGAGCGCGTGGCTTTGGAAAGTGCCTCCTATGCACGAGGTATCATACAAACAAAAGCGTTTCGCTGAGCTAGGCTCACGCGCCTGTGCCTTTGTCTTCACTGCAGACATTTGTGAGATGGAGTAGAGGTCTCCTGATTGGTCGACGCTGTGTCACAAATTTAGTTTACGCTCTAAGCGTGGGGGGAATATTCGGCGCTGGCGGCGGCCTTTGCTCCGCCTATTGTCCAAACTCTCCTAATATACGGCTCTGCTAGAGCGAGCCCGGCGCTTTGAAGAAGCCTGCCCAGCACACGCTCTCGTGCAGTGCGAGAGTAGTTCTGAAAATAGTTCAGGTAGTTCAAGGCAGCATTTTCGCGTAGCTATTTCCAGCTAAGCTCGCTCTTAGTGCCTCGTCCCACTAGAACGACAAACACCAAGTTTTCTCCAGCAACAAGGTAAAGTTGTGTGTCGTTGAAACTAGTTGGAAACGGTCCCGCAGTAGTGACGAACACGACCGACCAACGCGGAAAAAGGATCGACGACAGAGCAGTTAATGTTTGTCGTCTGAGTTGTATCGCCGACCGCGAGGAGCGGCAGTCCCACCAGTAAAACACACTCGCCGACGAATCTGTCCTCCTGGGTTGACATACATGGTAATTAAAACACGCACAAGAAATAAGGGCAAAAAAGAGGACCCACAGCGCTTTCGCGCGTGCGCTCTCGTGCTCCGCGTTGTTTTAATTCTATTGCATCCGTCTGCTAGCGCCATTTGAGCTAGCTTGCCGTCTTCCGCCTTGCCGTTACTATGGTGCCTAAAAATCCCTTGAAAACATTCGCGCTTACAAATCCCACCAACCATTGTTGTGGAAAGGCGCAAGTCACGTGCCACAAGCGGGTGCTTCGCCGCCATTCGCTTCCAAGGGCCGCTCATTTCCAATGCTGCGGCGCCATTTACTTACAAGGGCCGCTTGAGGCACGGGCCTCGTGGACTGGCGCTTTTGCCGCTACTTGCAAGAGAAATGCGAAAAAATCGAGGCGCTTTAGGCTGCATTCACACTGGCGGTCGAATTGGAACCGCGAAGCGTACCTGCTCGTTTTCATCATCAACTGCGCCTGAATTTGTATTGCTTCTAAGGGGGATTCAACCGCTATTTATTTGTACCCTTTTCCTCATAGATGGCGCGGAAATTTTCCGGAACAAACGAGTTGCATGCTCCCAGCTGCGCATGCAGGTCGGGCCCTCGAGGTGGGCTCGGGCCACGGGCTGTTCGACGCCGGTCTCGAGCTAGATCTTCTTCGCTCTGCGTCAGCCGCTGCCGGAAGCGGCCAACGGGCGGCGCGAGATACGAGCCAGTATAAACGTAGATTATAGTAGCTTACATAACGTCGAATAAGCTCTTATTTACGATTGGATTCGAAGTTCCAACCACGTTCGAAATTCTCTAAAGCGCAGACTCCGGCGTTGCGGCCGTTTGGACCACCACATTTGACACGCAAACGTTGTTTTGAAAGAAAAAAATTGTATGGACCTTTTTTGTGTACTCTCGTCCCCAGCCACCTAGTACGCGTATCCGGTATGGGCGACGAAAAATTACTAAAACGTTTCAACTTGTAACTAGGAAAAAAATAAGGGGGAGGCAAAACGATAATGTTTGACGGTTACGCTTATATCCTAAGTGTCTTCTACTGGCGTGGCGACGGCAAAGCAATGTTTTCGCCCATACTGGAAGTGACGACAATTCAAGATGGCGACGCCCTTGAAGAAAGGGTCTATATTTTAGAGCTTATCTCAAAGCTAGAAAAATTTAAAAAATAGAAATAAAGCGGCAGGTTTGCACTTTCAATGTCCTATATATCGGCGTGCTCTTCGTCTGAATACTGGTTTGCAAACCCGTTTCCCGGAGGTGTGGAGTAAAGCCCATCTATCCTGGGAAAAGTGGCGCCATTCATTGTTGTGGAAATGCTCGACACACGTACCGCGTTCCACTTCTTGGAAGAACATGGCGTCTGAAATCTAGCTCAGTGCTGCGCTGTTCCGCCATGATCTTCTCAAGGGCTGCACATCGCACGTGCCTCGTCATCGACGCACCTTGCTCAACTTTTAAAATATGAAGGGGTTTTAGTGTGAAGTAAAACCCCTCGATGTGTTTGCGTTTGTCTTGCAAGTTGCGTCAAATGCGCAAGTGCACGAGGCCCGTGTCTCGAGCGGCAATTGGAAGCAAATGGCGGCGAAGCATTGAAATGAGCGACCCTTGGAAGCGAATGGCGGCGGAGCACCCGCTTGTTGCACGTGTCTTGCGCGTTTCCACAACAATGGTTGGCGGTACTTGTAAAAAAAAACCACCAAGGGGCTTTAGTGTGAAGAACGCAAAAACGCCCAGAGAGAGACTGGCGGCGAGTAGGATAAACGCGACAAATAATGATTTTAAGGGAATATACGAGCAATAATGCCGTTTCAGTTCGCATTTAGAAACAAACTTTTTTGTTCGCTAGAAAAAGTATTATAAGGCAGACGAATGTTTGTTTAATTGTGTTGTCTGCTATCCGTTCTCGTATCTCTCCTGGGCGCGGACGACGCGTAAGGAGGAAAGTCGGGTCGTACCCAAGCAGGACCAAACGTCCGGCGGATCGCACGACGCGTCGAAAAAATGGCATCACCCCATCGGCCCCGGCAAATCACGACTTCACGTGGACGCACGCGACATCGTAATGAGCCGATGCCTGATAGAATTTGACTTTTTTTCCGACGCGCCCTTACGCAGTCATTGATAAGTTGGATGCAGCTGGCGTAGGTATGACGCTCTTCTTTAAAATGGTAACGGCAGGTCACTAAAAAACTGCTGCACCGATGGTGCAGGTGCATTCGGCTACAGGGGGAATATATCGAGAAAGTTGTCATATCGACCTAACCTCTAACTTGCCGGTATCGGCAGCGAAAAAACAAGATCATTAAAAAACACCCCTTGTGCCAAACTCATAATGCACTGTGAATTATGTATCCAATGAATATTGCATACATTAGGTTGCATTAAAACCACAAAGACAATCTGAAAAGAAGGGTCAAACTACAGGCCGTGTTGTTTGTACCCTTTTTGTTCACTCGTATCTGTGTTTTTTTCCCTTTGTGTGAACGTTGTTCTAGTAACACAATATACTAAACAAACACTTCACACAACAGTAGAATACAGGAGAAGGTCTTTTCTACCTCTGTGTTATCAATAGAGTGACATAGATCTGCATAACTATTTTACAGCATGCAGTTGTATCTTTTTAACTCTACACTAAGGCGGAAGACGTGCTGACATCGCTCAAACTGACGGACGTTGAAAAAGTTAACTACGATGCCGTGATGCGAGCATTCGTGAAAAACTTCCTGCTGCGTACGAACGTTATCTACGAACGGGCCAAGTTCCATAGGCATAAACAAGAGGCAAACGAAACTGCTGACGACTTTGTCGAGGACTTCTACAAGATGACAGAGACGTGCGACTACAGGAACTAGAAAGAAGAGGTAATAAGGAATAAACTCGTTGTGAGACTCAACAATGTCATGTTGAGTGAAAATTTCCAGCTCAACGCAGACCTGACATTATAAAAACCGCCATCGCCCCGGAGCGCAATTCAGAGACAGTGAAGCAGCAGCTAAAGAAACTGCGACCACTATACGCAGTAAGCGCGACCGTCGGCGTGGGCCACACTTCTGCGTGGCGTGTCTAAAGCAACAAGAAGTGACCATTTCCCACCCGTGAACTGTACCAAGGAGTTCTCTGCCCATGCACCTGGTGCGGCTCTACTACTCGTCCACAATCGCGCGCCAAGTGCCCAGCAGCTGACAACATTGGCAATGGGTATGGCAAGAAAGGACATTTTACGTTGCTCTGCCTGTCAGCGAAAAAGAACCACTCAAATACACAAAGCCATGTTGCACCTCGAGGAGGTCTACTCTCCTCGTAGATTCCTAAAGTTGAAGGCGCTGCTGGCAAATGCTGACCAGAGTCTGGTGCAGACTAAATTCCTCTGATAAAATTCACGTTTACAAGTACCGCCAACCATTGTTGTGGAAACGCGCAAGACACGCGCCAGGAGCGGGTGCTCCGCTGCCATTCGCTTCCAAGCGCCGCTCATTTCAGTGCTGCGCCGACAACTGCTTCCAAGGGCCGCTCGAGACACGGGCCTCGTGCACTGGCGCACTTGACGGTACTTACAAGACAAACGCAAACACATCGAAGGGCTTTAGTCCAGACAAATAAAGGGGGATCGGTGGCCGAGTCAACGTTACTGGAGCTTGCTCCAGTAACGTTGGCCGAGTGAGCTAGCGCACACCAGCTAGGAGCACGTGGAGCGAAATCTCGCGCTGCAGAATCCAGGGATCCTGGGTTCAATCCCCACCCCTGCCTGTTTCGATCTGGATGAGCATCGTTGCGTGCGGTCGTGTATCACTACTGCATGGTACCGGTTAAATACTCCAGGCTAGCGGCTGTACTGCACTGGCTATATTGCTCGTCTACAGCTGAGAGACAAGTCGCCAGTTGAGGCAGACTAACTTCAAGCAGTATAAACACACACACAATCACAAATGAAGCACGCTCACCAAGGTATCTTTGACAAGCTTGCTGTAACTCGGTGCTTTTGAAGTAAGCACGAGCGATTGTAAGCCTGTCAAAGATACATTGGAGTGCGTGATTCATTCGGTGCTGGTGTTGGTTGTTTCTATTAGTAACTCTCGTTGGACTTGGGCTTGAGCATAGCGATCCTGCAACTGCCCAGAGCGGTAGTACAACCGGGAGCTCGAACTATTGCTTCGAAGCATGCTCTATCATAATCATCATCGTAAACTTTAATATTCGAAAAGTGAAAGGACCTTGCGGTCCCTGGTCGGTGCCTTTAGTATTGCAGGGCTCAGTTGGCCATCCAGATTCGGCGGGCTCACTCAACCAGTCGCTGCTGGTCCCCGAGCTTTGTGCCGGATAGGGCCGCCTCCCAGGAGGAAAATGTAGGAGAAGGAAGGGGAGTGATACCTTCACTGGGGGTGGGGGAGAATACCCAGATGGAGTGGTACATGTTGGTGCAACCTGTACCAGGAGCAGTACAACGTGGCCGCGTTAGGTAAAGCCTGGGAAAAATTGCGCCATTCATTCTTGTGGAAATGCTCGAGACACGTGACGCGCGCCACTTCTGGGAAGAACATGGCGTCTCAAATCTATAGCTCAGTGCTCCGCTGTGTCGCCATGATCTTCCCGAGGCCTGCACGTGGCCCGCGCCTCTTGCATCAACGCACCTTGCGCTGCTTTTACAACATGAAGGGGCTTTAGCGGTAGGCAGCGGTAACGATCTTCCAAAGGCTCATAAGCAGTTGTGTTTGAGAGCGTTTGTGTGTGTTTGACTTCGTTGCAGCTGCGAAAAACCAGGACATCCCTGCTTCGTATGTCGCGTACCAAGATACTCTTCCACGCTTCATACGAAGCATAGATGTGCAGGTAACTCGCTTTCGTTTCTTGGCGCAGCACAGTCAGACGCACTAAAACGCAACTGTGTGCATGGGCATTCAAACACCCTATTATGCATTTGCTTGCACTTGCAAGCATCGGTGTTTCCCCGGTGTCATCAAGGAACGTGACTGCTTTCACTGATGTAACGCATAAAACCAAAATATTCGTTTGTAGGAAGGTATGTTTTTATTTGTGCTCGTAAGAGCAGGTGCCACAGAGAGGCATGTAGCCCGTACAATCAATGCCGGAGAGGCCCGCATAGGGGGTGATAATGATAATACAGTGCGATATAATGTGGGGCACTGATAATGTACTGTGAGGCATCACGAAGGAGGGGTCTAAGTTGATCGCAGGTGTGTGGCAGCTTCGCGACAAAGTTGCGGAACCTCGGGTCGGTCACTAATGGGCACGTTAGTTATTCTTTTTTGCAACGTTCAAAAAGTGCCAACCAACAGAGCCATCAATTGTAATTTTGTTGTGTGTATGTTTATACAGCGGGAAGTTAGTCAGCCCCGAGGGCGTCTGGTGTCTTCGTTAGAGATGAAAGCCACTGCTTGTCTGACGTCTTTAACGCGTCTGACGTTAAATTTAACGTGCATCACGTAATGGTGATACATGACAGCACACCGGTACGATGCTCATCCAGATTGAAATGGACAGAGGCGGGAGATAGAATCTACGATCAGTGAGCCTTACAGCGCAAGCTTTCGCTGCACGTGCTACCGATCCCCGAGCCCCCGAGCAAACAGACATCGCAGTCGAATTCGAGCTCACGAGAAAAACAGCAACAACAATAAAATCTCCGGTTTGAGGCGTTTAGTACTTGTGTCGCCATCTCGTTTAACACATTGGAAATAAAATTAGCAGGGTAATTTTATTTACACAAATACGCAAATACAACATTATTTTGTTGTCTCGTCGTGGTTTTAAAATTAAGACTAGAGGCACCCCTAGTGCATACGGCCAAGCGTTTTGGCCCGTTTGTCCTCTAAATATTTGTATTTTCAAAAATGCTTCAAAACGCGCTCAAAACAGTCAAAACGGTCATATTTCAGGATTTTATTAAAAATCACCAGCGCTCTAAAAGAAAAATCTAAGGGCCGTACAACCTTCATTACATTATCATAAGTAACCCCCAAAAGAACGAATACTCTCGTGCATTCCTGAAACTCAGGTTTGTGTAGCGAAATTTGCCCATTGAGTGACGAGCGGTTGAATCCTGGCAACGTGCGTTCGCAACCGCTTTGCGGATGCGGTTAAGTCGCTATTGTGAATGCGGAATTAAGAGATGCTAGAATGAAATTTCGACGTTTATTTCTTGAGCCTATACGCGCTGATGAGAGCAGCATCACATCTGACACCCCACTATCTCGTTGAAAAAAAAACACGAAAAAGAATTTTAAAATGAATTCAGTGACAGCAAGTGCACCTGGTGGATGTCGCTAAAGCCTCGTTTGTAATGTCCGTCTAGGCACATTGCATGCCAGGTAGGAACAATGTTTGTCTCGCCTAGAGCATAACGTTGCCTAGAACCAACGCCGATTAGCTCAGTTATACGGAATCGCAGACAGACGCTGTTTGAAGAGGGCAGTACCCTTCCTTTACTCACCGCGGTACGCATCCCGTCCTTCGAAGCGCCATCGCTTTGTAGGCAGCCGTTGCAGTGACTATTCGCAACTTTCAGCGACGGTGGTACCGCGCTGTGAGAATCGCGCTTCCTAGCTCCTGGATGATCGGCTTCGCAATAAAGGTGCTGGCCTACACCTGCTACACGTGAAAAAACGAAGTAAGGCTCTAACGTTGCTCGTATATAGCAAACCTGTAATTACTTTCGCGTCGCGGTCGCAGCCACATACTGCTGTTCTACGACGATCACCCAGAAGACAGTCATTTTGGCAGGCGCCAGTGCGCCCCCTATAGGTCGTGAAAGTTGCGACGTGTGGTGAGGATCTGTGAATAGGACTTGTGGTATTCGGCCGGCTCGTCGGCAAGGTGGGCACGCAGGGAGCCCTAACCAGAAGCTCGAGACTGGCCTGCTAGTAATTCAGAAACTCGTGGTGGCCAGCGAAGACCACTGTCGCGAAGGCCGCTGCTAGGCCTAACACTCTTCACCCTCTTCACCATTCCATCATCATCGTCATCATCCAGACAGTTCACTTGTACAATATCATTTTATCATTATTTGAAGCGGCGCCACAATACTTACGAGTGATTTGCCTTTCTGCGGCGTCACGGCTCTCTTGAGGCGAAAACAAATATATCATATTAGGGTGCCTACATGTCTGTCTGTCTCAGGGTGAAGACATCCATTGTTGCACTGAATGTGCCAGCGCGTGACGCTCTCGCGCACTCGGTGCGTGACTTGGGCGATCAAAATGGCGTCTAAGCATTAGCCAAAGCTGCGAGCTCGAGCTGAGTGACACCGTATTGCGCGCACTTCAAAATGCATAAAGAAACGATTGGGCGTGAAAATGGCTGAGATGTCACCACTCAAGCAAAAGCGCGCGTGTGTATGAAGGCACTCTATATCATATGATCTTTGTCTTCTTTTTTCGCGCCCAACTGATTGAAAGCCGCAGTGTCCCTAAATATCAGTGTTTCTAACTGCTCGGTCGGGATCATGTGGTTTATGGTCCACCTTTGTTACACAAGCGTCGAGGAGGCGAAAGTGTCGATCATTTGAAAGCATCGCCCGAATGTGCTTACCCTCACCGCCCGCTCTTTTTCTTTCTGCGCGCCAACTGACACATATGCATGAGCAACCGATTTGCGTCCAAGGTGTCCACCATTAAATTGCAAACGCAACCCATGGTTTGAGTTGCTCCCTCTCTTAAATGTAGGATCTCCAAGAGCATGTCTGATGATGATCTGGCTTTTCCCTGTACAACAGGCATGTATGTATATATGTGTGGTGCGCGAGAATGGGGTGACTGTGGGAACAGAAGAAAAAGAAGCAGAGCGAAAAGAGGCCGGTTGGGCAGGCGGTGGAAGCCGACCTTCGGAAGTCTGAACGGACGCCGTCATCGACCCTGGGACTTGGCAAGGGGTTCCGATCGACGTTGCTCTCCATTCTTCACCACGACGAGCAAAGACAGAAGGAAGACGGCTGACTGTGAGTGATGCAGACGAACACTGACTGAGTCACCTACGTTGAACTCTGGATGTCTACGGACTATGACATTTACTCTTACTTCGTGCAGATAATTTTTCTTCTTCATTTATGCCAGTTTACTTTCTTATCTTTCCTACGTTTTCTTCCCGATTTCCTAATTTTATTCTAACTCTCAAAGTAAAACTTGTTCATATTCACAAGGTCTCCAATTTGAAACGACCCTCTGTAACACATACACACTCAGGTGTTGTGACGGCTTGCAACGTCACAAGTGGTGGCAGCGGTGGGATTATTCAAATAATTTTGACATCCTAAAGTAGTGGGAGCAACCCTCCTACTTGCGAGCCTTGTGAAAATGAATCAAGCAACCTCAGGCCCCGGAGAAGGAAGTGAACAAGCAATGACAGGATCCCTGGGGGCAACTGTACTGGCATTGGGAGGAATGGTGCCCATATTTTCCGGGGATGGTAACGGAACCTCCGTAAACGATTTTGTTTTAGTGCTCGAACAGGTCGCACAGATGGGTGGCTGGAACGACACGCAGAAAATAGGAATTGCCAAGTGCAAAATGTCAGGGAGGGCATACGAGTTCGCGTGGCATGAAGAGAAGATGAAATCCGTCGCATCATTTACGGACTTCAAACAGTTGCTCCTTGGACGATTCGATAGCGAATCACGAAGTGCTCGACTTGAGAAGTTTATGGGGGCTCGTCAACAAGCAGATGAGGATGTCAGGGCCTTTGCGACCCGTGTGCAAAGACTGGGGCAGCGAACTTTGGTTCTTTACGAAGGTGAACGGGCCAAACAGAAGGAGGACGCTGCCAGAGAATTGTTGGAAGAACAAATGCTCGCGCAATATGTGCATGGCCTAAGAGATCCAGTGAGACGGTTTGTTCTCTCTAGAGATCCTAAGTCGTTTGAGGAGGCCGTCAGCGTAGCACATAAGGAGGAGAGGAATGACCAACAGGTTACATCAAACCAAGCGGTACGAACAGTAGCTGCAAATGACTCTGAACTTAAAGAAGTGCGAAGCCGTCTTGAACGAATCGAAGCAATGCTGCAGGAAGGAACGGCAGCTCGGGAGACTGTGGACCAGAGTACTTCGAACTATACACAGGGGAGTTACTCTCCCAGGTGTTTCAACTGTGGACAACTAGGCCACATTGCACGAAATTGTCAGACTTTCAGTTTTCGAAGAGATGGAAACCCGGGAAAAGGACGGGGTCAGAGAAAATATGGGCAAGTCACGGGGAGACGTCAGGAAAACTAGAACGGCTCCTCTCAAATGACCCCATCGAGAAGGAAGCCGATACGAAAGCGGGGGTAGTTAGGTTATGTGGTGAGAGCAGTCCAATTGTTCAGTGCCGAGTAGGAACTACAGTGGCCGAATTTATTATCGATACTGGATCTAAGGTAACGCTCATGAAAGAGTCTGTGTTACGAAATCTTAAGGGAGGTGCTCCTTTGAGCCTTTCAGAAGCGCATGCCCACACCAAACTGATTGGAATTACGGGGAAGCCATTGAAAACGATGGGTTGTTTTGACGTTCCTTTCAAGATAGGAACTACTACTTTTCAACATCCCTGTTTTGCATGCACGGACGATGTTATGCTTCCAGTTGCTGGAATATTCGGCCAAGATGTTGTGCGCAAGTATGGCATAGATATTCTGGCGTCGGAGGGTATTCTTAGAATAGGAGGGCAAAGCGTCCCTATTCTTAACTGGAGAAAAGAGGACGATCACCACGCACTATCTGATGTACCACCAACCGAAAGTGTACGCTCTCCTGTATTTCTTACGAGAGAATGTGTAATACCACCGATGTCGGAGACAATGGCACTTGCCAGAGTGAATCATTTGATGCCGATTTCAGGAGATGGTGTTGTAGAGATGCGTGAAATAGGTACACACGGACTATTAGGAGCAGATGTGGCAGTTCGAATCAATAGTCACGGCGAGGTACCGGTGAGAATGGCCAACTTGACATTACAGGAACTTCGTGTACCCAAGAATCAGCTAGTTGGAGATTTCATAAGTATTGTGAACGAAGGGTTGACTGGAGAGCCCGTCTTGCATTGCAGCGCACAGGCAGAAGCAAGAGAAAGGTGGCATCCTTCTGAGCAATTCGATCTTGACCACCTGCAAGAGGAAGAAAAAACATCGGTCCTAGATCTTCTTGAGAAGTACAAGAGCGCATTCTCTCTTCATAAACTAGACCTTGGACGTTGCGACGTGATAAAGCACCGCGTGCCCACCTTAGTAGACGCACCTGTATACCGAAGAGCCTACAGAGTCCCTTATGCAAAGCGAGAAGATATGGAACAGCAGGTCAGAGAAATGCTGGAGAAGGACATAATTGAACACTCCACATCCCCGTGGGGCGCTCCTGCTTTGTTGGTACAGAAGGCAGATGGGTCATTCAGGTTTGTGATCGACTACAGAGATTTGAACAAAGTGACTCGAGTTGATCCTTACCCATTGCCCAATATTGAGGAAACGCTTGCTCTTTTGGGGTCTGCACACTACTTCTCTGTCGTAGATATGGCCGCCGGTTACTGGCAAATAGAGATGGAACCGAGCGATAAAGAGAAGACCGCTTTTAACACACCAAGTGGGCACTATCAGTGGAAAAGGATGCCAATGGGATTGGTTAATAGTTCCGCCATTTTTCAGCGTACGGCGGATGCAATTTTGGCCGGCATTCTTGGGAAGACATGCTATATCTATCTAGATGATATCATCATCTTCAGCCAGAGCTTGGACCAACATCTTAAAGATATCGAGACTGTCCTGAGGAGACTACAAGCGGCAGGACTGAAACTGAAACCTTCAAAGTGTCAATTCCTTAAACAAGAAGTGAAGTACCTCGGACACATTTTGTCAAAAAACGGGGTTCGACCAGATCCAGAAAAGACGCGCTGTGTTAATGAATTTCCAAGACCGGCAACAGTCAAAGAAGTTCGCCAATTTCTTGGTCTCATTGGATATTACAGGCGTCACATACCAGAGTTTGCCGAAAAAGCCAAACCTTTAACTGCGCTCACGTCAAAGAAGGTCACGTTCAGCTGGAGCACTGAAGCTGAAGCGGCTTTTGATGTTCTGAAGCATGAATTGACGCAGGCTCCTTTGTTGAGGTTCCCGGACTTTTCGAAACCATTCATTCTGATAACGGACGCTTCTCAGAATGCACTGGGAACCGTGCTGGCGCAAGAGTTCGAAGGAAACGAGCACCCCATTGCATATGCAAGCAGGAAATTGAATCCGGCCGAACAAAAATATGCAGCAACGGAACAAGAATGTTTGGCGGTAGTCTGGGCAGTCAAGCAGTTCCGGTGTTACCTGTACGGAAGAAAGTTCAAGGTGTTAACCGACTGTCGTGCACTCAAATGGCTGATGAACGCCCGTGACCCCAGTTCTCGTTTATCACGCTGGAACTTACTGTTGCAAGAATATAACTTTGAAGTGGAACATCGGGCAGGAAAAATGAATCAGAACGCTGACGCATTAAGCAGAGCTGTAGTCAGAGAAGTTATTCAATATGAACCGCATTGTGATGTCGATCGTTTTATTTGTGCACAGCGAGATGATCGAAAGTTAGTCACGCTCATCGCCAAGTGCGAAGAGCAACCTGATAAGACATTCGGATGCTATCTTATCGATTCTCGAGGCCTTCTTTGTCGGAGAGAACAGACTACGTTGAAACAAGACCGTCTTGCGAAGAACCGAATTGTTGTCCCCGAATCGCTTAAAAATTACGTGATACAACTATATCATGATACGCCTTACTCTGGACACCGAGGGACGGGCAAAACAAGTGAGAGGGTTCGAGAGAAGTACTTCTGGCACGGAATGCAAGAGAAGATACGGAGCTACTGTGCCCAGTGTGTGTCGTGCATACGTCACAAAGCGTCCCACAACAGGAGGCGAGCACCTCTGCAAGTATTCGAAGAGGTTGCACAGCCATTTCAAAGGGCAGGAATGGATATTGTGGGGCCATTTCCAACTACGACAGAAGGAAATCGTTATCTTCTGGTGTTTGTAGACCATCTTACCAAATATGCAGAAGTTGTCGCGATGCCAGACCAGAAAGCCGAAACTGTTGCTAAAAAGTTTGTAGAACTCGTAATACTTCGCCATGGGGTGCCTCAGCAAATCTTGACAGATCAAGGTCCTAATTTTACATCAAGATTGTTCCGGGATATATGCACATTGCTAAGGATACGGAAGCTACAAACAACAGCATATCATCCCCAGTGCAACGGAGCAGTAGAACGCCTCAACCAAACCTTGGTCTCAATGCTATCCCACTATGTGCGTGCTGACCAGAAAGACTGGGACCAATGGATTCCATATTGTATGTTTGCATACAACACAGCCAAACATGAAAGTACAGATGAGACGCCTTTCTACTTACTATACGGACGTAACGCTGATTTGCCAGATCTCTTATATGAGCCACCACCCGTCAATTACGATACACCTCAGAATTACTGCCATGAACTACGTCACAGACTTACGATGGCTCATGAAACAGCACGAGAGAAACTAGCCAAATCAGCTGAACACAGAAAAGAACTGTACGATCGAAATTCGCGAAGAGAAACTTACAACATTGGCGATCTCGTGTACATTGAAGTAAAGGCCGTTAAACGAGGAATATCAAAGAAGCTGTTTCCTAAGTGGGAAGGCCCGCACCACGTGATTGAAAAGCTATCTGATGTTACGTATCGTGTCAAGAATGCACGCACTGGGGAGCGGAAAGTGCTCCACGTGAACAGGATGAGAAAAACGACGGCAGGCGAAACGCGAACCCCGGAGTTAGCAGACAACCACCACAACCGCGCTCAAAACGAAGAATACTCTTTATCATCCTTAACTCACAATTTGGCGCCACGGGGACCTGCCGGAAACGAAGGGACAACAGTCGGGTACCCAGATAGAGAGATGATCGCACCGGGGATTTTCGAAGAGCTCGAGGTGACCGGGAGAATGGCGACGAATGTGCAACAGACAATGCCCCCTATGTCTTCGGTTGAGTTGCCAATGGAAGAGTTGCCAATAGAAGAGTTGCCAATGGCACCCCCAGAACCTTCTGGAATGTCCCATTCTTATGCCCTCCGCAGTCGGGGACCAGTGTGAACAGACTTCTCTTATACTGACAGATAGTTACCTGGGGTTGTTTTAGGGCGCAACATAGTGTTGAATTCTTAGTGTGAAAATTGGTTTCCTACAGAACTTAATAATATTTAGGCGGTTAGTTGAAAGGTTGAAAGTCCAAGGGGGATTCTTGTTTCCGGAACAGTGAATGCACTTTTAAAAATTTTCTTGAAGGAAATTTTTTTTTTTAGATTGAGCGTGTGTGGTGCGCGAGAATGGGGGGACTGTGGGAACAGAAGAAAAAGAAGCAGAGCGAAAAGAGGCCGGTTGGGCAGGCGGTGGAAGCCGACCTTCGGAAGTCTGAACGGACGCCGTCATCGACCCTGGGACTTGGCAAAGGGGTTCCGATCGACGTTGCTCTCCATTCTTCACCACGACGAGCAAAGACAGAAGGAAGACGGCTGACTGTGAGTGATGCAGACGAACACTGACTGAGTCACCTACGTTGAACTCTGGATGTCTACGGACTATGACATTTACTCTTACTTCGTGCAGATAATTTTTCTTCTTCATTTATGCCAGTTTACTTTCTTATCTTTCCTACGTTTTCTTCCCGATTTCCTAATTTTATTCTAACTCTCAAAGTAAAACTTGTTCATATTCACAAGGTCTCCAATTTGAAACGACCCTCTGTAACACATACACACTCAGGTGTTGTGACGGCTTGCAACGTCACATATGTATGTATAGTTTTTTATGCATGTATTTATGCGGAAATTCCCTTCGAATTGGTCGTCTACTAAATATACACGCTAAAAAAAGAAGTCAGAAAGCGGAATGTTTCCACTAGTTGGGTTTCAACAATGTGGATACATTGTTGGAACAATGGCCAATCACCGGCTGCCGGCCGGTGATTGTGCTAACAATCTACGAGCCGTGCGCAACTTGTTTTCAAAAGACGACTGTTTTCACTGTGTCCGCCATTTGGCTGCGGCGGCGGCAACTGCATCACATACTAAATCTACAAACAATTGCAGGTATGTTCTAACTTCCCTTGACTACTAGTATAGTGTTGCTGTTGCTTTTGCTGTCGCTGCTGCCAAATCTAGCGTGTTGGTTTTGTTCCTTCTCATTGTTTATCTCTATGTCGAGAGACGTAGCCAAACTGTTGAATGAATTCAAAGATGAACTAAAACAGGAGCTCAAGATGTTCAGGCGGTCACTTGAGAGCAATATTAGGACAGAGTTACGTGAAATACGTGCTGATTTAAAAGAGTTAACGAACATAAAAAAGGAATGAGGTTTTATTAAGCAAGAGCACGAATCAATGAAGCAGTCACTGGCTTTAATCAAAAAAGAGAACTCTAGCCTGAAGAAAAGAAAATGCTGAATTGAACGGTAAATGGGGCGAACTGGCCAGAGCGCTGAAGGAAACCGAAAAAGGGTTAGTCAGCTGCGAGCAATACTCACGCAACAACAAGCTCGAGGTAAAGGGAATCATGAAAGACCAAGCTGAAAATGTCGACCAATTGATAAGGAAACCCTGTGAAGTAATCGGCGAGCCGATAACCAAGGCGGATGTTGAAGCATGCCACCGTCGCGAGCCGACCAGAGACAGGGAAAAGAGCAATATCATTGTTCGCTTGCAAAACAGTAACAAGCGAGACTGTGTACTGGAAAAGGCAAAAAAAAAAAAAAGAATCTCGTGTTGTGATTTTGGCCTCTCAATGGAGGCTCCAGTTTATGTAAACGAGCATTCGTGCCCGTATTTGAAGAAACTGCTTGGGATGACGATATCTAAGAAACGTGAGCATCCTTGGCTATTTGTGTGGACTCGAAACGGAAAGATATTTGCAAGAGAAAAGCGGGCGACACCCCTATTATCACAATTTAGAAAGAGGATGATCTGAGTCAGATCTGTTGAATAATGGTTTTTTTTTTCTGCGGGTGCACTGGAGCATTATGACAGAAAACCTTGATGTGTTGACGCCTGACCAATTGAATTTTTTTAGGAATAAAAGACGTAGAAATACTTTTAGTTTATTTTCACTTAAATGCACCATCTGCCAGGGCCAAGGGAGATGACCTAACGATACTTTTTGATTCTGTTCAGAGTTCATTTAATAATATTATGTTAACAGAAACATGGTATAAAGATGATGATGATGTTTTTGTACTTCCTGGATATAACCATTTTTATTTAAATCATGAGTATGGACGTTCTGGCGGTGTCTCGTTGCAAGCAAGCGTTTCGGGCCTCGAAATTCTTTCAGATTATTCTATCGTGGCACGGAACTATGAAATACTTTGTGTTAGAAGAAAACGGGATATATTTTCTGTTTTGTATCGTCCACCTGGCGGGAACGTTGAAGTCTTCTTAAATTTTTTAGAAACATTATATTGTTTTGCAAATGAGGAAGGATGTGCGCTCTTTCTTGGGGGAAATGTAAATATAAATCTGCTAAAGAAATCGCGTCTTAGAGATGACTTTCTTACTTTACTTATGTCTAACAACTTTTGTAATGTCATTGTCCCTCCTACCCGTGTCACAACCACGACATCACCATTCATTGATGTGTTTGTGACGAATTGCGAGGAAAGTCGCATTAGTGCTGGTGTTTTAGGCTATGAACATATTAATTGGTAAGTGATCACTTACCAATTATTCTGTTTATACACAAAACTTCGCCCAAGGCCACTGAGCTTGTTAATAAAGATAAGGAACCCACTAACATGACCCGAAGTATAAATCCCATTACACTAGAACAGTTCCGATTAATTATTTCTAGCACTAATTGGGACTCTGTATTCTCTGCAGCAACTGCCAATGAAGCGTACAATGCATTTTTGAATGTTTTTAAAACTATTTACGACAAATGTTTTTTGTATAAACAAATAAAACAGTTTAAATAAAACCGCAAGCCCTGGGTAAATAGAAAAAGCTAGAAAATGATTAAAAAACAACAACTTTTTACTGTCTTTCTTAAAACAAAAGCACCTGAGTACCTTGCTCTTTTCAAACAATTTGGGAATACATTAAACAATGCTCTGCGTCAGGCAAAACAAACCTACCTCAATAATTTATTGAATGAGTCATTAATGGATAGAACAGATGTGGTATGGAAACGGCTAAACGAAGTATTAAAACGGTGTCCCTCTAAACCGGCTATACACGTAATAAAAACAGATGGAGTAACATGACAAGGAAAAGTCCTCGTTGAAGCTTTCAATAGTTATTTTACTAACATTGTTAGAAGCATAAATATACCTTCATTAATGGCGTATATGAAGCCTAGAAACAAACACCGCGCAGTTTTCTTTCCAGCGGATCAAAATGAGATCAATTATGTCATCTCTTAAAAACATCAATTCCTGAGATATAGACGATTTGCAGATCAAACCAATTAAGTACGTTTTGGGCGTTCTGTCACCTGTATTAACACATATTATGAGCTTATCATTGTCCAGTGGTAACTTTTTCTAAAAAGATGCCAACTGCAAAAGTCATTGGTTTGTTTAAAGGAGGGAACAAAAGTGAATTTTCGAAATATAGGCCAATATCAATACAACCTGCCCCCAACCACCTCGCCCCCAACCACCTCATGAAGATTGGTCCCAAGTCTTTTTGACGCGTGCGTATACAGTCTATGCACGTCCGGCGGTTTCGCACAATCCAAGTGTACTGTCGCTCAAAATCTTCTTTTCAATTCAAGATCTCCAGTTCGATGTCCTCAACCAACTGTCTCATCATCCTGCCGGTATTATCTTCCCGTCCATCCAATCCGACCAGGTGGCCATCAAAGTCTCTCATTGTCAGCACAGAAAGACCTGTGTGCTGGTTGTGTGTATCCCGACGAATACACTCCAGGATATTGTTATTCTCTTCTTTGTGATAGTTTCTCACAGAAAGATAAATGATACAGACGGCTGTCAGCACGTTACCTATCTTTCCTTGTACCTATAGGTGCTCCCGGCAGTCCTCGCATGTCCGAAGCCATGCTGGTCCATGACTTGAGCAAAACAGTCCTACGCCTCCAACTTGCCTCTTTCCTTCTACCCGATTGCACCCAGTCCTGCACCAGACTGAATCTATAGGTGGTTCTTCGATGTCCCACAAGTGGGTTTTCGCTGGAGCGTCTATTGAAAGGAAGTTTGTATGGAGAGCCGTGTACAATTCAAGCCACTTTCGTTGACGCCGTGCACCATTCATATTCAGAAAACCTACCACAACGCTTCCTTGTTTTCACTTGTTGGTTGTTGATCTCCGTTTCGGAGCGTAAGCGCGATCAACTGCTCCTTGCGCTCCCGCTCGCGGCCTTCCTATCACTTCTGATTTTGCATGGCTTCGACCCGCTGTTGAACTACATGTTGCACGAAGTTTCGAAACTCCAGTGATGAGGGAGCAGGACGGGGCCGAAGAAAATTCCCGTTGATCGAGAAGCTTGGCCGGAGACCCGGCACTGTTGAAGGTCTCTTGGTCTGAGCACTAGCACTCAGAGCTTTGAATGCGGGGGCAGCTGAGGGGGAGGGGGGTGGGGGGGGGAGTCTCCGGGTAACAAATTGTTCGGCAAGCTTTCCGACACAGGTGGTAGTCTGTCCCAGTAATAGGTTTTCCTGATTGGCGTCATTGTGGAGGCTTGTCTTTTCAAGTGTCCAGGCCATACTCCGCAGGTAAGAGAACTCCGCATTTCGAGTTCCGCCAATGGTTTGTATTTCCTGTGGTACTCTGGAGCGGACCCTGGGCCGATCATATAAGGTGTTTGCTTGTGTCCGGGGTCCTCGGGCTTCGTATGTGGTTTCGAGGTGTGCAAAGAGACGCAGGGCGTTTAAGAAACCAAACCTGGGCTGTTTTGTTTCACGTAAGCGCGCGATGTACTGGTGCTTGTCTCCTGTGTAGCCTGCTATTCACTGGCGGTCTTGTTCGTTGGCTCCTTTGCTGCCGTAGCCCTAAAAAACGGTTTGCCACAACCCTCAGCCAGGTTTTCACTACCTGCACAGCTTGTGAAGAATAGTGAAGACCATGCTTCTCGAATGCAGTCGTGTCTTTGAGGTCTCGCGTAATGTCGAGAAAGCGGTCTTGGATGTTCTTCCAGAGGTTCTTTAGTTTGGAATTCAGCATCAAGGTCAGAGCCTCAAGCGCTTTTCCTCTGCTTCGGATGTCTGGAACTGAGCAGATGGCTAAGGTGGCCTTTCGCTTTGTCAACCTAATCCGTAAGAATTCTACTATAGCATCCGGTTCATCACCTTGTAGAATATCCTTCACACCGACATGCATAATGTACATTTGTGGTACAAGTCTTGCTCTCTCCTCGTATGTGTCAATCAAGTTGTGAATCTCTTCTACTGTTGCTTCTTTGTTTAAAAATATCTCCAGGCTCTGGCAATCACCGACTTCCTCAGAGAGAGCTCCCGAAAAAGGGTCACATTGCTGTCTCCGGCAACAATAACTTCTCGGCGAACTTCCGTTGGAGGTTGAATGGATTCCTCTGGATCAACCTGCTCCGTAATGCCACTCGAAGTCTGTGTCGTGCGACACAGACTAGAGTGTCAGATGACACAGACTTGAGTCTGTGTCATGCGACACAGACTCAACACAGACTCACTCGCCTCAATCGACCTTCGGTCGATTGAGGCGAGTGATTGTGCCCAGCTTCGTTCTCTTCACCTGCTTTAGTTTCAGCGGACACCTTCCTGATTGAGGTGATCTGACTCTGCGTTCTCTTGGGCAGTGTGTGAGGGCGATGTCTGAAGGCAGACCTACTTTCTTAACATATTTTTCCCATGTCCCGTTCTTCGACATGCTGTAATGGCTGTGCAGTTGTCACACCCTTGTCCTCGAATAGGTTCTCGAGAGGTATGGACTCCTTGCACGGCAATCGAGATAAAGCCTCCCGGTGGTCTTCGTAAGATTCCGGCGGCGGCACGCGCAAATTCGTCAACTGCACAGCAGTTGACGAACTTTGGAGGCAGTTGGACAGAGACAGCGCCCTCTTTGAAAAGCTTTATTAAAGAATACGAGTGTTTCGACGCGCTGAGCCTAGATGGCGCTTCCAACGACGGGACGCTAAAGCCCCTTCATGTTTTAAAAGTAGCGTATGGTGCGTCGATGGACAAGGCAGGTGCATCGTGCAGCCTTTGGAAAGACCATGGCAGTGCAGCACTGAGCTAGATTTCAGACGCCATATTCGTCCCAGAAGTAGCGCGCGGCACGTGTCTCGAGCATTTCCACAACAGTGAATGGCGCCACTTTTCCCAGGATAGAGGGGCTTTACGGGACGCGAACTGAAGTGAGTGATTGGGGGAGGGCTTTACGGGACGCGAACTGAAGTGAGTAATTGGGGGAGGGTAGTTATCACTGATCTCAATTGTAGTAGGCTGGATCGCGGATCGCGGATTGCGAGATTGTCGGTGGCACCACCGGCGGCCATTACTTGCCACCATGATGTCAAGTAATGGCCGCCAAGCTGCAACCGACACGCTCACGTGCATTGCCTGCAGGCAATGTACGCAAGTCTATGGGAGAAAGACGCACAAGTACGAATATTGAAGTTTGTACGCTGTGCTTGAAGTCGATTATTTTATATGTGCTGCTATCATTATGTCGGGTGTTTGGAGATCTACACAGTATTTGTCAAGCGTTCTAATGCCGATTAAAGAAAATCAAACGTACCGGAGCACCCACGGCCGTGCTAATAAGCTTGCTCTTGTAGTGGAGTAAACAAAGGAACTTTCCGTCAATAAGACCTTCCTCGGGGAAGCCCACAAGTTGAGGAATGTCGATAAAGTTCCATGGTTGACAGCGGCTTTCCGGGAGTGAGTGAATTCCGCGTAGCAAAGCCTTCAAGCCTTGTTGTCTGCTAAACCCAACTCATAGAAACCACCACCGACTCCCCGGTAACTCCGGGTAACTCTCGTCTCATTGAGCTGCACTACATTTTTCGCCCAGCGGAGTCACTCTGGACCACAATACATTTATTTATAAGAAATGTGAGGGATGTCTGTTTTAATGTTTGTGCACAAGCTATTTGACAGGCTTCCCGAAAAGCAGCCAAAATGTTTCAGTTCCGACAGCAGCATAGAAACGGGGGAAACGGCGCTTTTTCTCGTCCTTCTCCAAGAGTCCCATGCATTACCTGGTGTCAACTGATGACTGCCGGTGGTGCCATTATACCCCAGCAAGACAAGCCTCGATCCGCGATCCAGCCTAATACAATAAAGATCAGTTATACCCCTTGCCGCTGGAGTTCCACAACTGAAGTAATCTAGTAATGTTGGCTCATCCCGAGTCAGACTACGTCGTGATTGCGCCGGATGTCACATGCTGCTTTCAGAGCGCTTGCCAGCGTGGAGCCTTTATAAGGAAAAATACAGCCACCAGGCTGAAAATACGAACGTGCTATTGTCATTTACGGATATTGTGGATTATCTTCAGCCTATTTCTGAACACGGCGGGTATATTTCAAACTTTGTTAAAGTATCCTTTGAATGGTGCCGTGCCGCGAAAGGCGCCATAGCAGCGGTACGGTAAGTACCGCAGCTATGGCCCCTTTCGCGACACGGCACCACAGCCTTTCGCGACAGGGCGACACGACGCGGCCCTTGGCTTCGAAAACCACGTTAAATACCCGTGATATAATAATAATAATAATAATAATAATAATAATAATAATAATAATAATATAACAAAGAGTTTATTTCCATCTAACGTTGATGGTGGCGATCAAGGAAAAAAGCTGTTTGGCACAGCTAACTAGTCCCTGAGCGCCTACAAGGCACAGTAGCAGCAAATCGAAAAAAAAAAACTTTCAGCCTTTCCACTTTGGTGAAGAAGGAAGACCAGCGAAGCTGTACTATGATGGGACGACCTCAAGCACGACTTTTTGGACGACTTCAAGGACGACGCCAAGAGAACGACGTCTGGGACGACCTCAAGGACGATTTATGGGACGACCTCAGGGACAACATCTTGGACGACCTCAAGGACGACATCAAGGTCGACTTCTAGGACGGTCTCGAGGACAATGTCTAGGACGACCGCAAGGACGACTTCTAGGACGACCTCTAGGACGTCCTCAAGAATGACTTCTAGGACAACCTCTCGGACAACCTCAGGGACAACCTCGAGGACGACCTCAAGGAAGACGTCTAGGACGACCTCAAGGACGACTTCTAGGACGACCTCAAGGACGACATCTAGGACGCCTAGAGAAATTCAGCCTCTCCACTCTGGTGAAAACCAGAGTGGAAATGCTGGAAAGGTTGCCGCAATCTATGAGCGAGGCCGGCAAGCCGGTTGTCTGGTTGCCGCCGTCGCTTATAGATGGCGGTAGCTGTCCAGAGTTTTGTGTCGACATTTGTTCGGTATTGGACACGATCCTCGGGACTCTAGCCCTTAACAGCTCCGCTGTAAAAAAATCATTTACAAATTTTATTTTATATCGGTTCTAACAGAAAAGTGACCTATTTGTAGACATGTGGGTACTTACCGTATGCGGGTACTTACCGTAGTCGTCGAAGCCAAGGGCCGCAGCTATATCACGGAAGGCCTTGTCCTTCGCGTGCTTTTTATTTTTTATGATACATAGAGTGTTTTACTTCTCACAAGAAACTGCTATCGTCTACCATCTGCACTAGGAGGTATTCCAGCTAATAGTTAAAATCAGGAGCACGGCGGCCAAGGGCGCTCAGCATGAACGAGGTCATGGGACACAATGGGGTGTATCTCAAAACGTCCCATTCGCATTTGAACCTTTCACATTTCGTCCCATTCTCATTTGGTCCTTTTCGTTTGAACCTTCTCATAAGATCCGAATCGTGTTTTTCGCAACTGGGCCCATTTTCATTTTGCCCGTTATCTGCAAACGTCCCATTCGCCTTTTGACCGTGCGCATTTCGTCCCATTCTCATTTGGTCCGCCTCGTTTGAACCTTCTCATAAGATCCAAATTGTATTTTTTGAAACTGGACCCATTCTCATTTCGGCCGTTCGCGCTACGACCGAATGGCACTAGTTCGGCATGCTTCTAACGTCGTTATGCCTTCGCGGCTATGTTGAAGATCCTTACCTTGCTTGGGCCCCCAACATACCTCCAGATATATGTTATGTATAGAGGTACGCACTGAGAATCGAACGATGACGCCTTCTTCCCTTCCTCAAAGCAAACGAAAAAAAAGAAGCGATGAACATTTAATTTGGAAATTTTGTTTCAACAGAAATAGCATACGTAATAGCAGTGGTTCTCAACCATTGATGTTTCGCGGACCCCTTGTAGAAAGGCGGAGGTGATAGAGGACCCCGTTTGGCGTGAGGGGAATAGAAAGGAATAGGTTATCATGATAATGATTTAATAAATAAATGTAACATATTGCTAGTGTGAAGTAGACTTATCTCATTGACATACACACGAGAGTACTCACCCGAAATTGGAACGTTTCTTCTCAACGTGAAGAAAGACAACTAATATTGCCGTGCTTGACTGATGACACAAGGCTTCGCGGACCCCTAGGATGCCTTCGCAGTTCGCTGACCCCCATTTGTGAACCCCTGCATTATAGAAATGGTGGCACTGTCCCAAGTCGAGAGACCTCAAACAGCGTGACATTTCCGAATACGATCTGGAAAATAGTTGGTCTGTTTTATTGTCAGCTAGTAGCTTTTCACGACGACCTCAAAGCATTGCTAAAATCCTTAGCAGAGAGAGTATGCCTGTAGCGTGGCACACACACACGCACAAAATATATAAATGTATTTATTAACATTACCCTAAAAACGGATTTGGTATGGAAAGAGTTAGGTGTGACTGGTCAAGACGAGATATTTTTGAGAATGACTGTTTTGAAAAGGGCCAAAGTGAGAAGGGCGAAACGAGAACTGGCCCAAACAAGGAGGCTTGGAATGCGAAAGACGAAACGGAAAATGGCCAAATGCGACGGGTCAAAGCGAGAAGATCTTTTTGAGAATGGTTGTTTTGAGAAGGGCCAAGTGAGAAGGGCGAAACGAGAACGGACTCAAATCAGGAGGGTTGAATTGCGAAGTACGAAACGGGAAAGGACCAAATGCGACAGGTCCAAGAGAGAAGATCTTTTTGCGAATGGTTGTTTTGAGAAGGGCCAAGTGAGAAGTGCGATACGAGAACGGGCTCAAATGATAACCACCCGACACAATGAATTATTGGTGTTTATATTGGTATCCATGCTCATGTTGGTCATGCCGGAAGTAAAAACGAGGATAAATATTGACACAAAGTGTTCATTTGAAACCTATGTAGTTTAGAAAACTACACAAAGGACACAAATGGCTAACCACTCTAATTAAATTAAATCAAGAGAATTCGAATTTGAGAATGATGAACCCGCCGCAAAAGCATAGTCGGGGCAGCCAGGACTCCAACCACGGGTCCAGTGTGCTAGAACCGTGCTCTTTCGGGGGTTTGTCTTATGTATGCAACAATTCGGAATGTATCCCATCAGAGGTGTTCTGGACGAAAACATGCCGGTGTGAAGTGCACGAGCGGCACGTTTGTGGCACATGGTGCGTGACAAAAGTTACCTTATTTTCGCCGTGTTTGTCGGCGGCTGTCTGGCCCATCTAGCGAAACGGGAGAACTGCGTCACCCTACTCCGTTTGTCAGTACATTTCGCGTGTTTTGTCGCCAACCTCAGTCCCACCGGCAGAACAGTTGCCGTGTCTGTAATCTTTGGAGTAATGTCCGTTAGGTGGGACGGGGGACTCCGGCAAACGCGTTGTCTGTAGGTGTCGTATGTTGCTCGTCCACGTTCGTTGCTGTTAGTTGTTGCTTTTGGTCGCTCTAGTGGGACTATGCTCACCTGGCGAACCAGAGGTAGCCTTCTGCGTATGTGCAGTGTACACAACTTTCACGTCAGCAAACCTGCTTGTTTATCAACATTGAGTTCGTGAATAGAAACATCTGAGCAGCCGATAATTAGGTTTTTAAGGTGCAAGGTTTCTGTGCGTGTGCAGTTTTCAAAGATTAGAAAATTTCTTGTATTTTCCATTAACGATGAACTACTGTTAATGAAAGTATGTGATCAATGACTGGAGGAATCTTACGAGATATTCATCCCATCGTTGCTTGAGTCCGTCTACCACGCCCAGCAGGCTCAACATTTTCACACTGCAGTTCTTGAAGACTGGACAAAGATTTAGTTCAGTCGATATATTAGTAGACGTGACTACTGTACATGAAGCACAGTGCTGAGTTGGGCAAGTTGATATTGCATTTTAAGAGGGTAAAAACAGCGCAAAAAGACACGTACAGGGAAGATGTACACAGTCAGGCAAACACCACCACCACCACCACCACCACCACGGAGCGCTGACTTTCCACTGTTTAATTTCTGAAAAAATACGCCCATCGTTGTGCCCACATACATTAAATAAATTACATCATGTACGTCACACCATATCAACTAACCATTGTGTCGAAAACTGCTGATGAACGCAAGTTCACAGTCAAATAAACAAATATAGGGAGAGCTGACACACATATCTTTCTACTTAGAAATAAGAAATGCTTCCGCAATCTCTCTAGTCATCTTTGGACGTTGCTTTGCCAAAATCTTAGTATTGATTAGCACAAAAGTGTACCCGCACCTATCACAGTGCAGCCGCGTCTCCGAGGCCGCCTAAAAACGCCGCGGCGATTTGCTTCCATCTACGTCGCTTTGCAAACGACTGGCACGGGCCGTCTTTTACCAACTATGACAGTTGTGTTGACTTCGGAGGAACGAGATGGGAGCATGCTCCGGAGGAGTGCGCGAAGTGAAGGTGTCAAGGTTTGGGGTGTCGCGAACTTTTGTCGAACCGAATCTTTAGGTCGAACTTTCGGGGTTCGAACCTTCGACTTTTAACCAGATTCGACTGGTTCGACTCTGTGGACAGTGTGGTCCGCAGAGTCGATACAAGCATGTCTAGGTTTGGAAAAACAAATTTTTATGCAAAGGGTTATTTTGACTTTATGAACGGTTGCAATTAAAATAAACAAATTCTAATCATTGAAGAAGCTAATAACTTAATTTTTCTACTATATTAACTGAAATAACCAATCAGTGCTGCCCTTCATTCATCCCGTAGCCTTTACCATCCAATACGAAGCCAACTGGTCAGCCTGTCGCGCATGCGCATAGCAGTCGAACCATTGTCGAACTTTTCACAAGAAGTTTGAAAAAGTCCAACCTGGTCGACCTCGAACCTCGACCGGTTCGCGACACCCCTAGTCAAAGTAACAAAATAGGTATATTTTGACGAAAACCAGACATGACGTCACAGACGTCAAACTACTATGACTCTGCCCCGTATCGACCTCCGAAAAAGGCGTCCCAGGGCAGCCAGGCGGCAGCCATTGATGATGCAATGGCCATGCGGCTTGTCACTTTCCTTCGCGTTTGAATCCTTTTGGAAGCGTTTATATTTTCATTTTGGTTTTTACTGCGATTGAAATAGACATGTAGCACGTGCTAAAAACGTTTGCAAAGACAAGAAAGGTTTCTTTTTACTCTTTAAAACTGGGGTGCACAACTCAAAAATGACGCGGGCCAAAAATTGTTTATTGGAAACTGCGCGGGCCGCACCTAGTGTGACAAGTTTCACCTTTTTGCTGCAGACAGGTTTTCAATATCCGGCATCATCGCACTGGTGGCCGCCTTCAGCACATCTCGGAGTGTCATGTCCGTCATAGAAGATCGAAGACGGTTCTTGTTGAGGGTCATCAGTGAGAACGTCTGCTCACAGACATACGTGCTCCCAAAAAGTGATGCAAGCTTCAATGCGTGGTCCACAAGGTTTCCGTACTTGCTCCTGTCAAGGCTTCTGTAGAAGTCAAGCAGCTGAGACTCACGATGCATACTCTTCAGTTCTGGCTGCAGCGTCGGACCTGTGTCTTTCGGTGCGACAGAAACCAGATCGCGGAACAAATCGTAGTTACTTTTCTCAATTTCGAATGCCTTGAATCTTTGCTGGAACTCGGAGAGCAGGTACTCAACCTGTGGAGCGTACGTCGCAGCTACAGGGTTGCCAGGTTGGGCTATTAATAGCCAAATTGGGCTACTTTGTCATGCATTTGGCGTCGAAATTTGGCGGTTGGCTATTTTTTGGCTATTTCAGATCCTAACGCGGCACTTTTTTTCTTTGCTTGGTTTAGAATAGATGTACAAAAGAAACTTCAGCAGGGACAGAAAGCGACAGTCCACCCTTTCTGAATTTCTGCTTTCAGGGATTTTCTGCGTGAAGATTCGTGGGCGTGATACCAGAACCTATTAGCTCAAGTGAGATACCGTGACCTAGATTCATCTCCGGCGATATCGCTTTTAAATTGTGGCTTATTTCATGCTCCCAAGTTCTTTCTGCTTCCTACTGGCGTCTCTTATTTCCTCAAGTTTCCCACCATCCTTCTACAGGAGGCACCTCATCTGAGGAAAAATGATACTAAAGGCAGCTCAAGACATCCTGCAGAATTTGATGTCGCCCGGTAACGCGTGCACTCTAAGAAAAAGGGGTGTATATGGGTACTCCCCTGAGGGGAGTTAGACCGTGTCCCATATGTGACTCCCCTGGGGTGTCTGTGGCATCCCCTCAAGTTGGGGATTCCAAGTACTCCCCATATATACGGGATCACTTAGCACCCCCTTAAAGTCCACGGGCTTCAACCGACACCCCTTACTTCGGGTGCTGTTTGGCGCCCTTTGTTACATTCAGGTACTTATGGTACACCCCTAATTAGAGGAATTATTTGGCACCACTTACAACTCTCAGGGAGTCAATGGATCCGTTCTAAATAGGGTGCTTTTTGACGCCATTTGTTACACCCAGGTACTCATGTGACACCCGTAAATTAAGGCATTATTTAGCTCCGCCTATAACTCTCAGGGAATTACCTGATCTCCCCTAAATTGGGTGCTTTTTGGTGCCCTTTTTTACACCTAGGGACTCGCGTGATCCTCATAATTGCGAGTGCTCTCGGACACTTTGCACAACCCCCGAGGGTTCCCGCGACTCCCCACTTTTGGGGTTGATTTTGTACACCATGGGACTCGCGGAGTTCCATATGGTGAGGGCCCTTTTTCAGACCCCGAGACTCAGCTAACTGGCTTCTTCAGGAGTGCTGGAGCGGCGATTCCTCAGGCCAGCTGTCATACGAGAGAGTTCTGAATTCTTTGAGTGTCAAATTCCTTAAGGAGGCACTTCGAGGAGGTTTCAGAGAGAAGAGAATAATACTCACTGGCAATTTGCCGGCATCAAAATTTAACTGAGAACTTCTAGAGACAAATAATCCAGACATTTAAAAAAGTCAGGTCAGCCAACAGTAATGTCAACCACGTTTTTATTGTAAAATCGAAAACTTGAAAAATCAAAAACATAAAGAAATAGTAAGTAATAAAAGCTGGGATCCTGCCCAGAAGCTTCGGGGCAACCATTTCCAGTGGTGTTTCTTTCACCCCAATCGTGCGCTCAAAGAGAGCCAAGGTGGACTTGATCCCCGTTGCACATTGAATGTCAAAATTCCAATACATCGCGATCATGAGGCTGACGCCATGGATGACGTCGCCAGCATCCACCGATAGGTCCTCCACCTGGACTTGAACAGCTGCAGATGTGAAGGCGTCCTCCCTAGAGAATAGGACCGTCGGATGAGGGTATGTTTCTGCTGGAAGCTGCAATATAATAAAGTACCACAATTAAAAAAAGTACGTAAATATGGGTCATGAATATAAGTTCTATTATTTTTCATGTTTAGATATAATAATCAGAGTTTGTCTGCTTCCGTACGCTGTGTGACTGCATAATTTGTCTTTTAATGTCACGTAAGTGATTTCGATGTTTGCTGCCATTAACTATGCATAGTCACTTCAGGCCTTTCACGAAATGGTCACATATCATAAGATGGAGTGAACAGGTGGTACGAAGCGGGCAAATGTTTAGGTGATGCATAGAATTCGATTATGAATTTATATAAATTTGACCCGATTACTGCAACGCCAAGAGTCAAAGTGCCGCACAACAAATGTTGTGCGCATTTTGAATAGGCGCAGGAAAAGGAAATATTTTTCTGCGCGCGCGTTTTCAATTTAAACATTGTTATGGGCTGCGTCACTCGCTTGGAGCGCTCTGTAGATCAAAGTGATTAACCCACCGCGTATTCTGTGAGGAGGTAGACACGAGTTTCGCTGTACTTTCGTGATGGGTAGGTTTGCTTTATCGGTTACTTTAGCTACTTTCTAATATCGTGCTAAAGAAAAAGATAATAATGTTATAAACATATAAAATGCAACGAGTCAAATTATTTCGTTACAATCGGTGTTAATTGGATTTAAACATTTTATTTGCCGCAATTTCAAGTTGGAGGTTATGCAGTATCCCAGGAACGCTAAAGACGTTAGCAGGTTTAGCCCTGCGCAAAGTCGTCCGTTGTTAACGCATCTCAGCTTGGAGCGCTATTGCCAAGATCTGCTGGAACCGCTTTGCCTCTCGGCCCGAGTGTAATTTGGGAGTGTGAATGCCTTTTGGCTGATCTAAACTACACCTCAAGGTTGATTTAAAATCCTGAATTGTATATTGCGCCGCTTATAACAATATTCAGCGAAAGCAAAATATATCATTTTGACTTTTCTAAACTATTATTCATGGTAATAAACGAAACCAATTAATCAATTAATTAATCTAATAAGGAGTGATGATTAATCGTGCTAATATATTTTTACCGACGTCCAGCCCTACTAGTAATCAAGCGATTGAGATGCCATTGAAAGACCAAGACATGAAGGGTTTACTGAATTTCCCTAAGAGGTCCCTCATTTTGTAGTTTTTTTTAAGCAATAATTTTCTAGACAATTCAATAGCTATGTTAACATTTCGATATTTAACATTTTTCGACTGAAATAAATATTCCATGGACATTCCTGCTTGCAACATGAGCTCCCAATTTCGGCAAGCCGTTTACTATGCGATTTTTGTTTCCAAAGACGAGTTATTCGACGATAACGCCAGTCGACTGCGGACTATTCCGATGGCCTTAAATATAAATTGAAGCAGCCAGTACGCTCTAAGCAATTTTCATTAAGAGAAATATGAAGCGCCATATCTTACCTGAATCATTAGTCTTTCGTTGACGAGCTCCTAGAAGGCCGATTCCAAAAACGCTTGGCGTACACCTTTCCCTGTTCGACTGCCACCAACAACGATCTTTTTTGTGGATGTCTTGTAAGTCACCACACAAGTGACACTGGCGAACACCATTAGAGAGGGAGGAGGAAACATCCTCTCTCTCTCTCCACCATTCGGCCTGCTTCCTCCTTTCCAGCCTTACCCCCCCCCCCCCCGGCCCTGAACACTTAACCTCTAGTTTTTTGTTTTTTTTTATAACAATTTGTTTTGTTTTTGTTTTCTTACAACACCCCTAGCCGTATCACGTCGCCGGTGACGCCATGCGGGTACGGGACGGTGCAGCTTGGTGTGAACCAAGCTTTAGAGGAGAGCCAATGCCCATCCAAGGGCAAAAGGGAACAACAAGCCTGTCGAGTCCGTCCTTCTCCTAGCTTACCGAAATCGGGTTGAAGGACGTAAGGGATTATAGAGGAGCGACCGGGCGCTCGCGCACCTGCCTCCATTGTGTGCATACGCTGTGAACACTTCAGCGAAAACATTTTAGAACTTGGGAAAAAATCAGCTTGACGTTAGTTTTCATAATTACTTCGTCTTCTTGAGGCCGCGCTCTGTATTCTCCATCGTGATTTTATGGGATAGCAGAGCAATTAATAAAACATTGTCCAGACTTGTTCTGACTTCCTGTATATTAAACCATGTCTTGTGTATAAAAAAACAAAACAAAAAAGAACTCCTGCTTTAAAAAAAGTTCTATAAAAGTTTTTTTTTTTCTTCTGAGTTTCTTCCTTTACGTCATAATATTACCTATATAAGTGGAAAAAAAAGGGTACGCCTTTTTGTAGAACTACTGAGTTAGATCCCGGCCAGTGTCCGTTTGGATTCGGATTATCAAGGAGTGCGATAAAGGGACCATAAAACTGTTTTCTTATTATCGTCAGATACTTGCACTTCATAACCTATAAAACGCGCATTAGCGTTTTTTTGCCACGCACGAGTAGCCGCAGAAGATGTTAAATAATAGCAGGCCGCGAGTTTGAGACTACATTTTGTGTTGTCTGTGTTTCTAGATTCTCCGTTCCATGGCTTACAAGTACAGTATGTTGTTTTCCAACCAGCTCGAATGCCCTATGTATTTCTTACAGATGATGTGCCACCAATTATCATCACAGCCATGTGCTGTAGTTGTCAATGAACGGTGCACGCGCCGCACTCCGTACATTGATAGAGTTTACCTGTTCCCGTCACCGCAGTGATTGAATACGAGCCAAAATCTGAATGTCCCTGCAAGGCATCGACTTTGGCCAAGCCCAAATACAGTGGTAACGCAGTGCTCGAGTTCAACACATGAACCACGTTTAAATGTCACCGAAGTTCAGAATATATACCCGTGGTATATAACCATCGTGGTTTCCCGAAACTGCGTCAGCAAGCTTTGCGTAGGAGTGACTTAAGAAAAAGAGTTCGCGTGTAATATCAAAACTATACTGCAAAAAAACAAAAAACTTACAGTTTAGAGGCTATGCATGTAAGAATACAATTTCTATACTTCTGTCAGCATGCTTCTTTAAAGTGCTTAATCATAAAATTCAGTATCGTTTCATTGCCCTTTTTATTATTATTGCAAGATGCAGGTTAATATCCCACGTTAGCTGCCGCACTGCACTGGCAAGATTGTCCATCTACAGTGGGGACAGTTTCAATCCAGAACAACTTTTCACTGCCTAGACCTCCACAAAGAAGATATGCCCCTTTGGCTTTGTGACATGTCAAATAGAGCGCCTTCCCGCGAACACCGGAAAACATAAACTGCACTTTTAAATTTAATTACGGTATTGTTTTTGTTTTGTTTTTGAAGCATGTGTTTCGATGAACGTGTGGAACTCCTAGATTGCTGTAAAACAAGCATCGATAGTACAGCCGGTCATCGCACTAAAGTGAAATGTTCTAAAAATAATTGCGTAAAGCACACCGAAAACTACGTTATCCAAATTGTCCCCTCTCTTTTGACAGCTTATACGACCAGAAATAATAGCCGAAGCTAAAGTAGTAGAGGCAGTGTATGAAACCCGCATGTCGCACAAAATTAGGTGATTTTATTCGTATTCTAACAAAGTTGTTTATGGGGTCCTTTGAGTAACATAAAAAGTATGGGGCGGCCCAGTGCCTCAAATGAAATAACAATCAATATATTGCCCACAAGCAGTGCCCATAATGGACGGAGTGGCGTTGATCGGCCGCTACAGGCTGCATCTCTCCCGAAAGCAGTTGTCAAAAATGTGAGCTTGACCGACTTCGGCCTCTATGCTGAGCAGGTGCTGAACAGATGCACGGTGCATGCTGCATTGTTCACGCAGGCTGGAGAGCCCCTCGCGCGTTCCCCCAGGCGACAGGAGAATACGAGTCTCAGTCGAACGCTCACTCGGCGTTCGGGTATAGTCAGCCGAGAGCTGCGTCACTTTTGTTGTCCCCATCGGTGTAGTTCTAAAGTAAGCCACTTGGGAAAAGACCCGCATTTTTATTTGCCCACACTGTCATTATGTCGCGGTTGTAAACACACATGACCTCGAAATATCTTATCTGAGTCAAGAGGTGTCCTCACTAAACAGAAGTCTTCAACTTTCGTCGGAAATATATTTCGCGCTCCGCATGTGCGTATGCAAAGCGGAACGACGTCCAGGGAGCACATTTGCATGCGCTTCCATGAGGCTTGAAGTCTTTATGGCAAAAGTCAGAATAAACTATTCTGTGTCGACATTTTTTTACGCTAGACACCAAATCCCAGTGAATACAATAAGTAAAACAGTTATAATTTTTTTGCTTCGGGAATATGCCATCGCTTTAGAGTTTGAGCAATTCAGACAAATGTTATCTGTGCACTAATCCACCATTCTAGAAATAACTGGTGCAACCTGACCGAAAACGAGGTTCGGGGATTTCGAGGACCAAACAATACTCTCATTAGGAAGGAGAAGGAAGAAGCGTCTTAGAACGACCTCGGGGGCCAAAGATGGCCAACAATAAGCACAAAGGGATGTTGGGGTCACTGCAGCTCAATGGAGCCAATACGGATCTAGCTTCCATAATCGAGGGAGTGACCACGCTCGCTTGAACACGTACTTACATATTTATCTCTTAAACCGGCGATTTCGTAAAATGGTCCACTGTGCAATTCGTTCACAACTGTTGAAGCCTATGCAATTTTTAATAATTAAACGTAATCATATTTCTTATATCGGTTGCAACACCACAGCAAAGAGGTTGCGCGTTGTCGAGACCAAACTTAGCGATGGGTACCTAGTTAATGTGACTTAGGGATTATCCATGAGCAGCCTGCTCCCCGACTCGATGAGGAAGGGCGTTCTGTTAACGTTATAATATTGAACGGGACGCAAAAAAGACCGTGGGCGGACGTGGACGCCAGAGAAGCGGGGAAAAGTGAACTTGCGGGGCTTGAGCCCTTTGTTCCTTTTGGGGAATGTCCGCCTGCAGGCCACCTTCTATCGTCGAGGAGCGCCCTGCCTGTGCAGCATGCCGCGCCCCTTCCCGATAACTTGCATCATTAAACCCTAAACCTAGTACAACACGTTGTAATCCTATCTCCTAGCCGTGACATATCGAAAACTTAGAGAGACAAGCCCTAACAGACCCCGGAATCGTGAAGCAAAAAATAAAAACACAACCCTGCAGGAAAAAAAAACATTAAAAAATGTTTTGCATTTCGGACACTTTTATTCTTAAAAAGGGCCCCAACCACAAATTTAGAGTTGCTCGTGAACACATTTAGCTATTTCCGAGTTCGTTGTGTTGGCCTTGACATTCCTTTATGCTCATTTAATCTGTCGCTAATGCATCTTTATGTTTGACCATACCCACAAGCTAGAGGTATTTCATACACAAGTTCCTGCAACAAACTGATTTTTCAAGATGAGCCTTTTTGCACTCCTTCCTACCCGCTTGGACTAGCGTCATCTCGTTCTACTTGAAAACCGAAATAGACACAGGTATCTACACCAAAGTTCTTCGCGCAGGCACAGGCGCACAGGCTTAACCTGTGTGTCTGGGCTCTGTAAAAAGTCTTTGTAAGGTCGAGTCCCCTTTCATCTTCCCTTTTGTGTCTGAACGTGTGTGTGTTCGCATTCTCTCACCACAGCATCAGAGGGTATGGTTTTGTGCGCCTCGGGCAGATGGCGTCACGAAAGCTCACCCAGATGTACCCAAATATCCGTCACACCGGCCGCCGCTCGTGTTTGACGGGCACGAGATATTACCGTTTTTCGCTTTGCTTTTTACGTAGCGGAATTGCGATATTTATAAAAAAAAAGTAGACTTGATTTTTATCTTTTTTCCTAAGATAAACGATACAAAAATTACAAGCTGCAAATTCTTTCTGCGTTAAAATCATTGCATCACCTTTTTAGATATTCTTAATTTCGTT